>OZ030011.1:123734747-123827247 GCA_964023405.1 Apodemus agrarius | reverse complement strand
CTGCTTCCCAGCATTTATAATGTTTTTTTGTAATTTTTGTTTCATTTTAGGCAGATTTTTGCAATATAGCCCAAGTTGGGCTGGCCCAAACTCATAATTATACTGCCTCTGCAACTTCCTGCTGTAATTACAGATTTATGTGACCATATCTACCACACTGAAGTTTCTTTCTTTTTCTTTTCTTTCTTTTTTTCTGATATACTTTAGAAAGAAGTTACCTCTCAGCCTTAGTCATTGCTTACATTGATGTTTTTTGTACATTTATCTATAGTTGCGCTTTCAACCTTCAGACAACCATCTGAAACTGGACTTATTTTTAATTGATTTTTCTATCCCTTATGAAAACTCAAACTTCAGAGATCATGTCCTGTCTCATGGCTGGCAAGTGGTATTGATGTGTCAGTATGACATCCTGTTCTCTACTTAGAAATTTATGAGGAGACTGTGAAGGTCTACCAACCCAATGTTATTAGAAATGATCCTAGGGCTGCCTCCTGCCTGATACATCAAGTGTTTTCCTTCTGTTATACCTATCTCTACAATGCTTTTGAGTGAGAGTTCCAATACTTAGGACACAGTGTGAACATTAAATCTCTTTAGTGAAACCAATTTAAAATATTGATCCAGGCTACATTGGGGCATGCACCTTGTGATCGGAGGGTATTTGACTTCATCCATTTGATCCCCCTGTGCTCAAATGCATCCTGTTTCCACATCTGTACTTTAAAAAGCAAGTGATTTGTATCCATCAGCTTGACAGTGACAACAGGGCTAAATCCATCACTTGGTATTACTTGTTCTTCCTGCACAGGCTGCCAAATGCCTTCCAAAGCCACAAAAATTGATGGTGACAATTTTCCACATACTTCATTTGTAGTTTACACAGTGACTCTCTTCAATTTGTATCTTCTATGGGACTAAATCCAGACTGTTCTGTGTTAGACTTGATAGTTCCAATTTATTTCATTTTCAAAGTTATACCTTTGGAGAGACTTTGCTTCCATTTGTGAATTAGTCAAACCACCTCCAAGTAGGAGGATTTCCCTTTTAGGTTTCTAGAGTGAAGCTGATCAAGAAAAGTCTATGATGATCTTGTGGAAAAGGCTTCCAGTGTGTCTGTTTAGCTGCTGATCTGATCATCTCCCTAATGAGTTTTGTTTTCTGATGTCTCATCCTTCCAATAAGCAGCTACATAAATACATAATCCCAGGCCAACTCTGTCTGCTTTATTGTTTATTGGAAACCAGTCTGGTGGCCTGATATCAATAGCACCTACTTAGCCACTAGGAGAAAGCTGGCTATGAAGAGAGAAAACAGAAATGCCTCAATATCTGTCAGTAAGGACACCTTTAGCCATCCATTCATACAGATATTAGCTATGGAGTTAATGAAAGATGGGCTGTTCATTTTCAGCAAGAACATTGTACAGCTGAGAGAGAGAGAGAGAGAGAGAGAGAGAGAGAGAGAGAGAGAGAGAGGGAGAGAGAGAGAGAGAGAAAGAGAGAGAGAGAGCTTTAAGACAGGATCTACTGAGATTATTGAAGGCAGACTATAATCAGGTGTATTTCTCAACTACAGTATAATATTCAATCCTTTAAATATTCTTAAATATTAATAGTATTGGCTTTATTGTTTTTCCTTGTTTAAATCATGTTTATTCATCTATCCTCTTTCACTCTCTTTCTCCCTCCTTCTCTTCCTTTCTTCCTCCCTACCCTTGTTCTCTCTCTCTCTTCCTCTCTTCCTCTCTCTCTCTCTCTCTCTCTCTCTCTCTCTCTCTCTCTCTATGTGTAAGCATTCCATGTCAAATATGTGGAGGTCAAGAGATAACTCATAAAAGTCATAGTTCATTAAACTATGGCGGTCACGGTTGTCAGTGATTTTATTCACAAACCATCTATCTCACCAACACTCCTCCTCTTTGTCCTCTGCCTCTTTCTCTTCATTTGCTTCATTCCCCTCTTCTTTCTCCCCATTATTTCTCTTGGCAGCTCTTCCTGTTCTTCCCTTTTCTCTTCAACTTCCTCTTGATTTTTAAGAAAAATCATTTTTTCTAATAAATTAATTAACTATATCTCAACAAAATTTTTCCTTCTTTCTCTCCTTGCAGCCCTTCCCTCTTATGTCCTCTCCACCCCCACACTTTTCTTACTCTTCAGAAAAGGGGAAACCTTTCATGGACATCATCCTAGATGCATCTTCTCCTATTAGGACTAGATAGTCATCCCAGTTAAGGGAAAGAGATCCACATATGGGCAACAAAATCATAGCCAGCTCCTGCCCCAGGTCTTAGGAGTCTCATATGAAGACTGAGATGTACAACTATTACATATATATGTGCAGAGAGTCTAGGATCCTCCCATGCACACTCACTGTTTGTCAGCAGGTATATATGTGCATATAACTAAGCTTTACTTTTATTAATGATTTTTTGTATTTTCAAAATTGCTCCTCAAATATTCCCTATAGATTTTCACCTTTTGTGTTAAATGTGAACATGACAGCTTGGAGAAGCTTCTTAAGCAATTCCTGCAATTGCATAAGGTCAGCTCCACGCAATTAATCCCTGTATAATTGTCTAAATATATAACATCATCGCTCCTAGTGGTGATTCTCTAATTGAACCTTGTTGGCATAGTGGTCATTATGGCAATAGCATGTAAGAAATTAGGGAGAATTGAATTTAGAAAAGCTATTACATATAAAAGAAAATGGTAAACTGGTATGTTATTAACTCAGATATACTTGTAATTACACAAAGTATTATAGCCTAATGTTCCCTATGAAAGGCCACGATGATTGACCTGCATTCAAGAACACAAAACTCAAAAATATATGGTATTCATAGAAGATACATTTGTAATATATAAAACAGAAATGCTGAAGGTAAAAATGGAAAATCAAATGCTATATTACACACACACAGAAACACACACACATACACACACACAGAGTGTGATGTTAGTAAGATGTTAGTTTAAGGGTATAAATGATGAAATTTAAGGGTACAAATGTTTAAATAAAATTCAAGAGAAATATAAAATTCATAATCATAATATCTGATTTTAACACTGTTCTGACTATAACACATAAATAGGTAAAAAAAAAGATAGCCATTGAGACATTTACTGAACAACAGGCTGTCGAGTAAAAACTAAAATTTGGAATAAGTGAACATATTTAAAGAAGGTACAAATTTACCCTAACACAATTATAAGTAAATATTATGACCACAGATTAAAAAATAACCTTACTTCATATGCATGTATACTCTATTTTAAATATAGAGGTTCCAATGTTTATCTGTGAATCTACCAAATCTTTTAGGGAAAAAATAAAAAATGTCTTTTTCTAACACATGTGTTTCCAGGATAGAAAATAGTATGATTTTCTTATCTTAAATTTTGAAGAAAGAATAATCTAAATAGTAAAATCTAGAAAATTTTACAAATTGGAAAAAAGTATAGAATGAACTGTCATGACCATAGGGATTATGGACCTAAATAAAACATTTGGAAGAAATTAGGGAAATGACACCCTTCACAATAGCCACAAACAATATAAAGTATCTTGGCGTGACTCTAACCAAACAAGTGAAAGATTTGTATGACAGGAACTTCAAGTCCTTGAAGAAAGAAATGGAAGAAGACCTCAGAAAATGGAAAAAATCTTCCATGTTCATGGGTTGGCAGGATTAATATCGTTAAAATGGCCATCGTGCCAAAAGCAATATACAGATTCAATGCAATCCCCATCAAAATCCCAACTCAGTTCTTCATAGAATTAGAAAGAGCAATTCTCAAACTCATCTGGAATAACAAAAAAACCCAGGATAGCTAAAACTATTATCAACAGTAAAAGAACTTCTGGGGGCATCAATATTCCGGACCTCAAGCAATACTACAGAGCAGTAGTGTTAAAAACTGCATGGTATTGGTACAGTGACAGGGAGGTGATCAACGGAATAGGATTGAAGACCCAGAATTGAACCCACACATCTATGGACAATTGATCTTCGACAAACGAGCTGAATATAGCCAGTGGAGAAAAGATAGCCTTTTCAACAAATGGTGCTGGCTCAACTGGTGGTCAGCATGCAGAAGAATTAGAATTGATCCACTCTTATCTCCTTGTAGTAAGATCAACTCCAAGTGGATCAAGGCCCTCCACATAAAACCAGACACACTGAAACTAATAGAAAAGAAACTGGGGAAGACCCTTGAGGACATTGACTCAGAGGAAAAGTTCCTGAACAGAACACCAATAGTTTATGCTCTAAGGTCAAGAATAGACAAATGGGACCTCACAAAATTACAAAGTTTATGTAATGCAAAAGATACTGTCAAAAGGACAAATTGGCAACCAACAAATTGGGAAAAGATCTTCACCAACCCTACATCTGACAGAGGGCTAATATCTAATGTATACAGAGAACTCAAGAAATTAGACCCCAGAAAACCAAATAACCCTATCAAAAAATGGGGTACAGACCTAAACAAAGACTTTCCACCTGAAGAACTTCAGATGACTGAGAAGAACCTTAAGAAATGTTCAACATCATTAGTCATTAGGGAAATGCAAATCAAAACAACCCTGAGATTTCACCTTACACCAGTCAGAATGAGGAAGATTAAAAACTCAGGAGACAGCAGGTGTTGGCGAGAATGTGGACAAAGAGGAATACTCCTCCACTGCTGGTAAGATTGCAAGATAGTACAACCACTCTGGAAATCATTCTGGAGATTCCTCAGAAAACTGGACATGATCCTTCCAGAGGACCCTTCCATACCACTCCTGGGCATATACCCAGAAGATTCCTCAGCATGTAATAAGGATACATGCTCCACTATGTTTATAGCAGCCTTATTTCTAATAGCCAGAAGCTGGAAAGAATCCAGATGACCCCCAATGGAGGAATGGATACAGAAAATGTGGTATATTTATACAATGGAATACTACTCAGCAATTAAAAACAATGAATTCATGAAATTTGTAGACAAATGGTTGGGACTGGAAAATATCATCCTAAGTGTGCTATCCCAATCACAAAAGAATACACATGAAATGCAATCACTGATAAGTGGATATTAATTATCCCAGAATAATACTCTGAATACTCAAGACACAATTAGTAAATCATATGTTTCCCAAGAAGAAGGGAGGAAAGGGTCCTGGTCCTGAAAAGACTTTGTCCAGTATTGTAGGGGAGTACCAGAACAGAGAAATGGGAGGGGGTGATTGGGGAATGGGCAGAGGGAAGAGGACATATGGTGAGGGGGGAACTGGGAAAGCGGAAAGCATTTGGAATGTAAACAAAGTATATAGAAAATAAAATAACATTAAAAAAAGAAAAAAGATCATTTGATAACATATGTCTTTCTGAAAATTTATAATTACATTAAACATTAAATCCTAAGCACGTGTCCTTAATAATCAAATATCGAAGGATATATTTTATTATTATCACTTATATAAGGCATGAAGAAAAGATAATGCACAATTATTTGGAGGGAAAATATAAATCCATAGAGAAAAAGTAACTACATAAAACTCAAATGTCATTGTAAAGCCAGCAACTCGGCACAAACTTTTAATGTTTTTTCTTTTCTTTTTTTAAACCTTTCTTTACTAATTTTTATTATGAATGTTTTGCTTGCATATATGTCTGACATGTGTGTAGCTCATTCTCGTGGAGACATAAGAGGGCATCAGATGCCCTGGAACAGAAGTTTCAGGCAGTTGTGAGCCACTGTATAAGTGCTGGGAACTAAATCTGGGTCTTGTGCAAGGCAGTAGAGAGCTTTTAAGTTTTGAGTCATCTCTCCATCCTCAGATTTTTTTCTTTTTAATAATAACAATATTTATAATATATTCTAATCATGTTTTTTAAACTTCCCCAGATCCTCTTATATCCTCATTACTTCCCTACCTACCAGATTTTATATTCTCTTTCTCTTTTTTTCCTCTTTAGAAAACAAACAGGCAAGCAGACATACGAAAAAATATTTATAGCCACAAGTATCTCTTGCTTTTACTCTTGCTCTTCCCCTCCCTCTTTCTTTCTCTCCCTCTGATCCTTTCTTCTTCTCCCTTCCCCTTTCTTACCACTAAAACATTAAGCTGGAAACCAAACTTGTATGTAAAGACAAGTGAAAGATTAATAGGATAAAACCACCCAAACAAAGCAATATGAGAAAAAATTACTGCATATATACACTAGGAATATTGGACCAGAAAATAGAAAAGTTGTTTTGTACAGTTCCAAACAGAAAATATCCAAATATATATGAACATCAAAATAAATAAATTATTTACTATCCAGTCCATCAAGGCTAGACTGCAATATAGAAAGACCTACAAATCACTAAAAGAGTCTTTTGAATGTAAAATGAGAGAACGCAGATAAAAACAAACAAAAAGCCTCTATGGTCATATTTAGATACATTTCAAATACAGAAAACAAACTACATTTTTGTGAGATTTAGAATTAGTCAAGGAAGAAGTATAAAGGAAGTCTAGCACTTTGAATTTTCCAATTGTTAGCAAAGTGGTAAACACTGGTGGGATAGACACTACAATCTCAAGGGCTTCTAGATAGCTAACATTTGTGGAGACCCCAAAGATGGGGAACTTGTACACTTATCCTTTGAGATTTTCTGTGTGTTTGCTACCTGTGACATGCTACAAACTGGGCGTCATAGAAAAGAAAATGGGTAATAATTGGCAAAGCAGACATGTTGAGGTTTCATCTGTTAATATGCACTGGAATGCTAAATTCTATACCAGAAGGTCTAGTTGCCTATGAGTGAATTCTCAGCTTTACCAGCTTTTGTTGTGCAAACTTAGTTGCTTAATTTAAAAGTACTTGCTAAATAAAAATGGTTACAGCCAATCACTCTCTGAATTAGAGCTAAGTGGGGTTTGAGTTACTAGGTTGTGGGTATGGAAAAAAGGAAGAAGGAAAGACATGGGGAAAGGAGGAAGCTGCCATGATAGGAGATGGACCATGAGCACACGACCAGAGGAAACAGCAAGTATTTGGGGTGCACTGCTGAGGAAGAATTTGGAAAAGCAAATTAGGGGTTACCCAAATAACTGCCAAAATAAATTAATCATAGTGTGAGTCCCCTTTATTTGTAAGCCAGAGAACGGCAAGTTTAAACTGGTTCAACAACACAGACATGTCAGATTGATAGCCTTAGGGGATAATATGCAACTATTGACAGTTTAAGTGGGCTGTGGTTTCTCCAGCCTGGAGTTGATGTTGGGTGGGGGTAAGCAGAGATCATTAGGATTTCATAGAAGCAATCTAAGCAAGAGAAGTTTTCAAGGATTTTTCAGCCTTGGATTTTAGTTGAAACCACTAGTTCTCTACTTGTCTTAAAGTTTAATACTTATGCCTAGGATTGAACAACAAGGGGCTTTGAAGTTCTTTCTAGCTACAAGAGCCCCTGTATAGTGCATTTAGTGAATAACCTTCAGTGAACTGAGCTTACTAAGGTGGAAGCCCTCTGTAGATATTTTATACATCTTTCTTTGATAGTGGAATAAAAATATAGTTAGTATGAGGCTTCAGTAAATGCTGGAATTGGGTTGGTGATATCTCAATAGGTATAGTGCTTGCTATTCCATCATGAATTCCTGAATTCAGATCCCTAGTAGAAACATAGCCAAAGTGAGTTCATTGTTTATGCCTTGGAGGAAGAAACAGGAAGAGTCCTGGAGTTCACTCGCCAAACTTTTTTTTTTTTTTTCGTAATTGGGGACTCCCATGGTTCAGTTGGGAGGAATGTTATTTCAAGATATGAAAGTGGAGATCAATAAAGAAAGATGCCTGATATTGATGACTGACCTCTAGACTCATGTGCATCCTTAACACTGGGAAATCCACACACATAACTATGCATTGACATACACTCTCTACTACCCAAAGAAAAGTTGGGGGATTGCACTTGTAACTTTTCTTATTCTGCAAAGAAGTATAATTAAGTGTGGATACTGTGAATACATTGTATGCAGAGTGATGAGTGTGGATTAATACCATTGATGAAATTCAGGGTGATGTAATTTTAACATAAATAGAGCTAACTGTACACATGTCTCATATGGGCACAATAAATAAGGAACAAAAACTATAACTTACATGAGCTTTTGCCTAATTATTTAGAAAATTGCTTTTATTCTTCATTTTATATTGTATATGCAGATGAAGATTTGATTTGTTAGAAAATGGTTTTGAGTCTACCCCTAAGGACATTCATCCAGTAAATGACTTGAAGACAGCAATTTCCAAGACATAATTTTAATACCACTCTTAGATTTTTCTAAATGAGAGATGCATGAGAATACACAGTAATTCAAAAGCTCAGAGTAGTGTTTATAATATAGAAATACATTGATATTACTAGAATGCTAATAAAATACAGTGATGTGACCTGGAATAGAATTAACAAAGCACTGTGAAGCTTAAATTAGCTCTGTTATATTGTCTTAACAACCACTGGATTTCCCTGTATCTGAAATAGTAGTAAATATGTGTAACAACACTACATTTTGAATTTGGAACTTCTGTATAATGGCAGAGTTAATAATCTGTATGATTCATAAAATGTGAAGCTAAGGTAATAATTGAAGGAAGGAAAACAAAATCAAAGAATTGTCTTATAGAGTTATAGGCAATTTAAAATCATTTACAAAACATATAACTTTGTTCAGTGTTTAGTAAAATCTGCCACTTAGAAGTCTGTCTATGCTTAATCATGTCTACATGACATACTATATGTAATGGCATGATTTTGCCATATTTATTAGTAGCACACTTAAAATAGTAGGTTCCCAATGAGAGCAGAGTTTTACAGTTCCTAGGGAGCATTAGCTCATTGCCTACAGAAATACACATTAGTTTCCACACAGCTTCATGCCATGTATAAGCTTCTGAGCTAAATTATTCTGTTTCTGGTTTTGTCTCAGCAGATGAAAATTCAAATCTGACTAGTACTTATTATCTGGGTGTGTCTTGGCATATTGGAACTCCCACGGTCACTTTTAGTTATCATTCCAAATATCTGTGGGAAATGGTGACACTCCATGCCAAAACCCCTTGGCTGACAGACGAGTCCATGCACAGTATCACTTGTGCTTTGACTTTTAATGTCCTCTCTGACAAGGAAGCACCCTCCTACAAATGCTCATCTACTTTTTGATCCTATGCACTATGCAGTAGAGTTACAGAATTGTTAAAGTTAGAAGAATTGCCTCTTCACCCATAGGTATTACTGTTCTTGAAATTTTAAATTAAATTTTAATATTCATATTAAAAAGTGAACTTTTGATAATTCCTCTCTAAAGCAAATTAGTAGTATTCTAATATGGTTTCCATCTTTAGGTTGAGCAGTATTCATTTAGAAGCAGGCAAAATAATAAGAGTTCTTCTACTATAAATCCACTAAAGGCAAAATCAATATGCTCAGGGGTGGAGATGACTCAGCTGATAAGCACACTTGCTTTTCTTTGCAGAGGATCCAGGGTTGGATCACTGTACCTACATGGTTGCTCAAGTTCGTACCTCTAGTTTCAGAGGATCTGATGCCCTTTTCTGGTTTCCATGGCGACTAGGTACCCACATACTACACATATATACATACATACAGGCAAGCATTTGTGCAGATAAAATAAAAACAAATCAATCTTCGAAACAGAAACAAAATTATTATTCTTTTGTACCTCAGTACAAAGCCTCCTTTGCAGGTTCCTACCCATATTGACCCGACTAGTTAAGATTCCAGTCATTGTTAGATAAAATCCCATACAAGGGTAGTCCTGTTTTCTGGTCAATACGTCACTTACTTGTACTAGAAAGCGCTGCATCAATAATCTCTGTGCATCATTGACTCAAGTATAGACATGGTTCTCTTTAATTGTATTTTCTGACTATAGTAGCTACAACAATAACAGGTTTACATGACTTCAGCATTTTCTTTACCTAAAAATGCCAAAGTAGTCTTTAATCTTCACTTAAACATCAAGCAAAAGAATAGAGCATCTCCAGACAGAATTAACTACATCACCATTATCACCATAATCATCAGTTATTTAATTAATTTTTTTCTTTGTTTCATACAAAACCCCTCATTTTGAAACTTACCATACTATGAATGAATTTTCTGGTTTGAGTGATTTTTAAAAAAAAAAAAACAGTAGGAAAGAAAAACTGAGAAGAAACAAATATTTAAGTTAAGCATTCGGTTTGTGACTCTGTTCTCATGAATTTCACTACTATTTGCCTTTTTACCATAAGTTATAGGTAACTTCCAGGTGTACTAGTAGTGATTTATATAGCTGATAAGAAAAAAAAATTGGTCATAGTACTACCTGAGGACTCAGCTATATCACTCCTGGGCATATACCCAGAAGATGCACCAACATGTAATAAGGACACATGCTCCACTATGTTCATAGCAGCCTTATTTATAACAAGCAGAAGCTGGAAAGAACCCAGATGTTCCTCAACAGAGGAATGGATACAGAAAATGTGGTACATTTACAAAATGGAGTACTACTCAGCTATTAAAAACAATGAATTCATGAAATTCTTAGGCAAATGGATAGAAGTAGAAAATATCCTGAGTTAGGTAACCCAAAAGAAGACACATGGTATGTAGTCACTGATAAGTGGTTATTAGCCCAGAAACCCGGAATATCCAAGATACAATTCACAAACGATGTGAAGTTCAAGAAGGAAGACCAAAATGTGAATACTTTGGTCCTTCTTAGAAGCTGGATCAAAATAACCATGGGAGGAGATACAGAGACAAAGTGTGTAGCAGAGATTGAAGGACAGGCCATCCAGAGACTATCCCATATATCGTTAACATATCCAAACACTATTGTGGATGCCAGCAAGTGCTTGCTGACAGGAGCCTGATATAGCTCTCTCCTGAGAGGCTCTGCCAGTCCCTGACAAATACAATGGTGAATGTCCTCAGCCAACATTTGGACTAAGCACAGGTCCCCCAATGGAGGAGCTAGACAAAGAACTCAAGGAGCTGAAGGGGCTCCATAGGAGGAACAACAATATGAACCAACCAGTGCCCCAGAGCTCCCGGGGACTAAACCACCAACCAAAGCGTACACGTGGAGGGACCCATGGCTCCAGCCACATGTGTAGCTGAGAATGGCCTTGTTGGTCCTCTGAAGGCTCGATGCCCCTGTGTAGGGGAATGCCTGGACAGGGAAGCAGGAGTGGGTGGGTTGGTGAGCAGGGGGAGGGGAGATGGGATAGGGTTTTTTTTAGAGGGGAAAGGGGATAGCATTTGAAATGTAAATAAAGAAAATTTCTAATTAAAAAAAAAGAAGGAAAAAAGTAGGGAATGTGATTACCTGTTTCAGTGGTATCATTAGGAACACATTCTGCGTTATAGATTTATATTGGCCTTTCTTTTGTTTTCCTTCAGATCACAAGCCAAATAACATTATGTTGTGTAGTGTTGCATGAGATGGGGAATTAACATGCAATTATACATAATACCAAGCTGTTTTCTTCACAATACCACTTACTGATAGGCTACAAACAAGTGTGAAAGTATTAGAAACCAAGTAGTAACATTATCAAAAAGAATCTACACATCAGTCCTTCATCCTCCCAACCAGGAGTACTAGGTCTGTTGTTGCCCACAGCCTGAGATCTGCAAGGTGTGTGCCCATGAGTTCCCACTTGGACTTTTGTAATCAAAGATAACAGCAATGGCTTGAAAATGGAGGGATACTGCATCTTGGTATTCTCACCCAGTATATGCAAGGTACTGGCAACATTATCATCTTGCAGTGCTTTGGATGTGAAGCCACCAGAATGCCTACAGAAAGTTCAGGGATTCCTGTTTCACTTCCCCATGGTTCTTCCTTTATTGAGTTCTCTGAAACTCTCTTTCTTATGAGGATGGGAATGCTTGGAACTCTCAAGGTCATCACATGGCTTGGCAGGAGTCTCCCTACAGTGTTTTCCATCTCAAAAGCCCCAGGCAGCCTCTGCATAGCAGTAATAGAACTCAGACATCCACAAGAGAATATGAGGCACTGTGTAAAGAGAAAGAGCTGGTGTCAGATTCAGATGACCAAGTGGAGTGTGACCTGAGCAAAATAGAAATCACTGATGAGCTCTGCCAGTACTTCACAGACACTGAGGGTCACAGAGAAGAGTAAGGGTGACAGCAGCAGCTAGACACGGAGCTCCTGAATGACTATGTGATCATGAACCATGGCCTGTATTTTACCCACCACAGTTTTCATATAGCCCATGCTAGCTACAGACTCTTAAATCTTCCTGCTTCCATATCCCATATGCTAGCTTACAGATTTGCACTGCCCACACTGGGCTTCTGTCCACAAATTTTCTCTGATTGCAGCTCTTTGGATCCCTCTGAAAACTATGCAAGTATATAATAAGACTGAGCTAGGTGTCAGTCTGCATGCTCTATAAAAGACCTGAGAGAAATTCACTCTGGGCTTGGCAGGCCATGTTGTCTGTGTCATAACTGTCTAATTCTATCTTCATAGCATTAAAACTGCCATAGTTACTGAAAAAACAAATGAATATGACTGTGTTTCAATAAAACTTTATTTGTAAAAAACAAAACAAAACAAAACAAAATGAATCTATGTGTCAGATATATAAGTCAGCCAAATGAATAATCTTGCCTCCTTAGAATTTGCAGTGCATGAGAGACATCAGGCATTGAAAATGACTAACAGACAAATATATAGCAAGTTTTAAAAATAAATGTTTTAAAGAAGCAGTCCAATAAGGACATACAGCCAAACTGTCACTTAGACAGAGATGACAGCTAATTTTCCCTTCAAAGGTCATATCAGGCTGAGAGGGCATATGCTGGAGTATGTACACATGTGTAGAGGTTTTGTTAGGAAGGCATAAGGACTGGCATGTGGAGAGGTGCCATGTTTGATGCTAGCTTAACGAGTCCTAGGATCTAAAAGGTGTTCATGATGGCTGAAGGTAGAAAGGGTGACTGATGTCAGAACAATACACACACAGAACCTGTACTGAGGACACCAGTCTTCTCCTTGATTCAACGACAAATCACTGAAAATTTTAAGTAGGGGTGTAATCAGGCCACATTTGAAGTTTTCTTCAGTTCATGGTACAGATACCTGAGGCTGGGTATAGAGGCTCAAGTGAGGAAAATAAATTGAAGTGCACCAATGATGAGGCTGACATGGTTGTGTGGGTGGAACGACAGCAAGCAGTGTGAGGACAAGCAGAGGTGAGTGAATGGAGAAAGGCACATTAATGGAGAAGTCACATATGAGCCCTATCTTCTAGGCTTGCGCAATCAGGTTAATGATAACTCAGTTTAGTGAGTTATCAGACAATAAATAAATGAAATAATCACAATGGATTTCATTTCAGAGTTAAAATTTAAAAACCATAACTCACAAATGTTAAATTTGGGGTTTTAATTATAAAGCCAAAGCAGAAGATGAGAAGGTTGCTTCACAGAAGCATCCAATCTTCGGGGTGGGTCTTACCTATTGCTAAAACTTTGAAATTAGCAACCAGGCTGAAGTGTAATCACAAAGTGCCTAAGCCCCTCAAGAGACTTGTAACAGTGTACAAAATATGCAGAGGCAGGTTGGAAAAAGAGAGTTTAGAATCAGAATGAAGAGATTATGGAGATACTAAAAGAATGTTCAGGCACCATCTTGGATGCCGCAGTTCAACCAGGGAAGCTCTCGATCTACAGAGAGCCCTGCAGTTAGAGCCCCACAGTCCAACACTATCTTGGGGAGAAGAGCTCAACCAGACAGAGCCCTGTGGACTGAGAGGGCCACTGTCTAGGCTCCAGCAGTCCAGCCAGGGAAGCTCTGGTCTTGCAGAGAATCCCGTGATTAGACAGAGCCCTGAGACCTGCCACCATCTTGGAGTTGGTAGACTAAACAGGCAAAACAGGAGGAGACCAGGGAGGCCAGTTAAGCGCCCAGCAGCAAGCCTGGAGGAGACTTCAGTCCTGCCCAGCAGAGCAGAGGAGGTAATTCGGAGCCCAGTGGTGGAAACCTTCTGGTTTCTGCCTCGGGAGCATGGACACCCTCTGTGACAGCAGCACCAAACTCCAGGCTCTCAGGAGCTTTAAACACCAACCAGTAATAACAAGACTAACTCCAGAAATAAACAAATGGCAAAAGGCAAACGTAGGAACATTACTAACAGAAATCAAGGCAATATGGCAGTATCCGAACCCAGTTCCCCAACAGCAATAAGTCCCAGATACCCCAACACACCAGAAAAGCAAGATTCACATCTAACATCACTGGTCAGGATGCTGTTAGAGGAACACATAGATAAATCTCTTAAAGAAATACAGGAGAAAATGGATCAAAAATTAGAAGCCCTTAAAAGGCAAACACAAAAATCACTTAAAGAAATTCAGGAGAATATGGATCAAAAAATAGAAGCCAATAAGGAGGAAATACAAAAATAAATTAAGGAAATACAGGAGAACATGGGTCAACAAGTAGAAATTAAGAAAGAGGAAACACAAAAATCTCTTAAAGAATTACATGAAAACACAAACAAGCAAGCGAAAGATCTGAGCAAATCCATCCAGGATCTAAAAATGGAAGTAGAAACAAATTTGAAAGGAAGAAGTCAAACTATCATTATTTGCAGATGATATGATAGTATACTTAAGCGACCCAAAAAACTCCACCAAAGAACTCCTACAGCTGATAAACAACTTCAGTAAAGTGGCTGGTTATAAAATCAACTCAAGCAAATCAGTAGCCTTCCTGTACTTAAAGGACACGCAGGCTGAGAAAGAAGTTAGGGAAACAACACCCTTCACAATAGCCAGAAACAACATAAAGTATTTTGGCGTGACTCTAACCAAACAAATGAACGATCTATATGACAGGAACTTCAAGTCCTTGAAGATAGAAATCGAAGAAGACCTCAGAAGATGGAAAAATATTTCATGCTCTTGGATTGGCAGGATCAATATAGTAAAAATGGCCATCTTGCCAAAAGCAATCTACAGATTCAATGCAATCCCCATTGAAATCCCAAGTCAATTCTTCATAGATCTAGAATGAGCAATTCTCAAATTCATCTGGAGTAACAAAAAACCCAGGATAGCTAAAACTATTCTCAACAATAAAAATGACTTCTAGGGGAATCAAGATCCCTGACCTCAAGCAGTACCACAGAGCAATTGTGTTAAAAAACTGCATGGTATTGGTACAGCAACAGGCAAGTAGATAAATGGAATAGAATTGAAGACCCAGAAATGAACCCACAGTGATATGGTCACTTGATCTTTGATAAAGGAGCTACAACTATCCAGTGGAAAAAAGATAGCCTTTTCAACAAGTGGTGCTGGTTCAACTGGAGGTCAACATGCAGAAGAATGCAAATTGACCCACTCTAAACTCCTTCTACCAAGATCAACTCCAAGTGGATCAAGGACCTCCATATAAAACCAGACACACTGAAACTAACAGAAAAGAAACTGAGGAAGACCCTGGAGGACATGGGCACGCGGGAAAAGTTCCTGAACAGAACATCAATAGCTTATGCTCTAAGATCAAGAATTGAGAAATGGGACCTCATAAAATTACAAAGTTTCTGTAAGGCAAAAGACACTGTCAGAAGGACAAAACAGCAGTCAACAAATTGGGAAAATATCTTCACCAACCCCACATCCTGCAGAGGGCTAATATCCAATGTATACAAAGAACTCAAGAAGTTAGACCCCAAAGAACCAAATAACCCTATTAAAAATGGGGTACAGAACTAAACAAAGAATTTTCACCTGACGAAATTTGGATGGCTGAGAAGCACCTTAAGAAATGTTCAGCATTATTAGTCATCAGGGAAGTGCAAATCAAAACAACCCTGAGATTCTACCTCACACCAGTCCGAATGGCTAAGATTAAAAACTCAAGAGACAACAGGTGCTGGCTAGGATGTGGAGAAAGAGGAACACTCCTCCACTGTTGGTGGGATTTCAAGATGGTACAACCATTCTGGAAATCAGTCTGGCGGTTCCTCAGAAAATTCGGCATGACACTTCCAGAGGACCCTGTCATACCACTCCTGTGCATATACCCAGAGGATTCCCCTGCATGCAATAAAGATACATGCTTCACTCTGTATATAGCTGCCTTATTTATAATAGCCAGAAGCTGGAAGGAGCCCAGATGTCCCTCAAAGGAGGAATGGATACAGAAAATGTGGTATATTTATACAATGGAATATTACTCAGCAATTAAAAACAATGAATTCATGAAATTTTTAGGCAAATGGTTGGAACTGGAAAATCTTATCCTAAGTGAGTTAACTCAATCACAAAAGAATACACATGAAATGCAATCACTGATAAGTGGATATTAATGAGCCCAGAAGCTCTGAATACTCAAGGCAAATCAAAATATTCCCAAGAAGAAGGAAGGAGAGGACCCTGGTCTGAAAAGATTGGATCCAGGTTTGTAGGAGAGGACTGGAACAGAGAAATGGGGGGAGGGGTGACTGGGGAATGGGCGGGTGGAAGAGGACTTATGGGACATATGGTGAGGGGGCAACTGGGAAAGGGGAAAGCCTTTGGAATGTAAACAAAGAATATAGAAAATAAAAAGAAAAAATTTAAAAAAGAATGTTCAGTCCTGTCAAATGCAGCATAAAAATTGAATATATGAATACAAATTCATTGAGTTGAGCAATTCAACTTATTAATGAATTTAGAAATGTCATTTGATATCATAAATATAGTATAAGATATATTAAGATGGATGGAAAAGGAACAGAATCCTGTATGAAATTCATTTTTAAAATGCTAAAAAAAAATAGAAACTACCAATTATTCAACAATTTCAGAATTGAATATATCTAGCCAAAGAAAGTGAAGTCAAGACATCAAGTGGACATTTGTGCACCCATGGTTTTGCAGTACTATCCATATCAGTCAAGAGATGGAAGCAATGCCCTTTTATCAGTGAACGGATTCAGAAAATAGGGTGCACAGGAACAAATGGAATGGTATTAGGCCCCAAGAAAGATGAAACCCCGTCACTCATGGCTAAATATATGAAAATGGAGAAGGTGATGTTAATTAAACTGAGATTAACATGGAAATATAAATGCCAAAGGCTAACTTCTATATGTGAAGTTTAAAAAACTCAAAGTAGAAGAGTGGAATAAAAATTACAGGAGATTATGAGGTGTGGAGAGTTAAGTGGAAGTTGGATAATAAATACAAAATATATAGAAATAGCGAGTCTTAGAATTTAACAATACAATAAAACAATTTCTTGTTCACAATAGTGTAGGATTAGGGCTTCGCCTATTGACAATGTAAGGGTCTAGCTCTATAGTATTTTATGATGAAATGACAGATATGTAAACATAAAGCTTGATAGGAAGGGGCTGGGGAGATGGTCCAGTGGTTAAAAGAACTTGCAGCTTTTCCAGAGGATACAGCATTGATTTCCAGAACCCACAGCAGGAGTCTCACAACTACCTTTAACTCCAGCTCCTAAGAGTCCAACTGTTCTGGTTTCTCCAGACACCTTCATTCACTTGCATTTACACACATGCACACAAGTTCATTTGCACACATGCATACACACATACACACACACACACACACACACACACACACACAAACACATACATGCAGAGAGACAGGGAAAGAGAGGGAGAGAACTAAAATTAGAAATAAATCTTTAAAAAATTACAGGAAAATATTGTTTGTCCTAATTTGATCGACATATATTGCAAGAACACATAATACTTGAGAAATACAATGCACTTATTTTATCTCAATTCAAATGAAAGATACAAAAATGATACTAAAAATCTTTCCTTATGGATTAAAAAATTCTAAGGAAGCAAGGTTTTTCTAGGGCAAATCAGATAGCTCAGTAGGTAAATATGCCTGCTACCAAGGCTGATGACCACGTCCCATTTTCAAAACCTACATAGTAGAGAACCAAGTTCTGTAAGGTGTTCTTTAATCCCTGTGCTCACACTGTGGTCTGCATATAGTGTACCCCAAATAAATGTATAAATATCTTTAGATTGTGTGGTTTTCAGACTATTTAAAAACTGCTCAAATTTTGTAGTCTGAAAAACTACAAAATTCTAATATATATATATATATATATACATAATTTGAATAATTAAAATAATAATTAAGTAAACTTAATGTTCTCTATTATAGAACATATTTAATGAATTTCTATGAAATTGCTCCATTTACTTGTATCATGAAGAGCACAATAAAATGAGTGAATGTGTGATTAGCTAAGGAAGTGTCATTTTATGGATAATTTACCTCAAGCTATTTCCCCCCGATGTTAGTATTTCAATCAGCACCTTCAATGAGGAGAAAGAATGCTCTGTTTCCAGTTTAATCTACTTTGGAGAGAGATTACTGTTATCTTTTTAATATAAAGAAATGAAGGAGTTAGGATTCTTAGTGGCACTGAACATGTGATAGAAGTGATGCTATGTATGTTCTGGGGCAATTTCCAGGAAGCAAATTTCAGAGTGTAATACAAATAAGTAACCAGCGCTGATAATCTATATGAGATATAGTTAATGTTATCAGGAGCACAGCCCAGGCTGCTATATTGTAAATAGTGAGTGTAAATATTATAAATCTATTCCTCATGGCAGTGGGATCAATGGACTATGAGATGAATTACATGCTCTAGAAGGATGACATGCTACGGACAACCCTCAAGTCTGTGTATTTAAGAACTTTTCCTAAAGAAGATTAAAAAATAATCTCTGTTGCCATTGATTATAGACAATAGAAATTTCTATTTTTCCTTTGTGGATCTATACTGCTATAGGTCCTAAAATGGTAAGAAATCCAAGTTAAAACATAATCAAAATAAAAAAAACTTAACATCAAATTTCCAGAATCATGGTGAAAAGATGAAATGTAAAATATTTCAACCAGCAGTTTGACACTGTGATATGTTAATGTATTTATATTGATTAAATAAATTGTGTTATAATATTATCTCTTTTCGTTCCTTTTCAGTGATATTTCTGGAACATTTAGAGTTACATGCAGGGCTTATATTCTGCTTTTTAAAGAGATCACTGCTTCAGATGAGTCTTCTCAGTACACAGGTTAGAGAAACAACTATTTACTAATTGATTAGATTTGCCCACTTCCAGTCCATTGATATTCACACCACACTACCTTTGAGTAGGACTTCAATATGCTTAATATGCATTGCAATATTTGACTTTATAACAACCTAGTGGGGAATATAGATTAGGAATTATACATTTAATTTTATAGAGAAGGCACAAAAGTTTAAGTAAATTGATGAGCGTTGTATGTGTATGAAGTGTAAAGGCGTTACCTGGACATCATTTTCATGAGTCTTAGATGATGTGGTTTATTGCCACCAGCCACTATAAATGTAGGGATTAGAAGTGTTAGAATAGCTTTTTCTCTCTCTCTCTTACAACCTGTCATAAATGAGGGATTAGTGAGAGAACATTCGGTAACATTTGTCAGGTCCCTACTTTTATAGTTACTATCAGTCATTTTTTAACCTATCATAAAAACAGAAATGGGAAAAACAATACTATATCCTGACTTCAACATAGTACTAGACAAAACTTCCAAAGTATTTTTGTGAGGGTAACGGTTTTGAGCAATTGATTAAAATCGTAACCACCAGCTTCCTCAAAAGTATTAATACCTGTTAATACTTTGGTGACAAGGTGATTTGGAAATCGCTAGGAACAGTTCCAGTGCCCCATGCTGTGCAGTATGGTTTGATATGCCCCAATCTTGCTATCATGACAGTGCTGCTTCTACCTCTTTCTTGCCTAACGCTTGACTTGGTGAGCATAGACTTACCTGCTAACATCCGTTACATATAACTTGTTTATTAACTGATCAGCTTGTGACCCTCAATCGAAAGCTGTCACTTGTTTCAGACCATGAGTAGAACCCGGTTTAATTCTTCCACCTCCTGACGGTTTTGTTTTATGTGCTTGTTGACAGTTTCAGGTTTATTAGTGCTATTTATGCTCTTCCTCTTATTGAGGACATTTGATACATTTCATTCTTTTGAATAATGCATAGTTCCTTTTTAGGCTACTTGGTAGTGAGACTTGATGCATGTTAGCTTGCTTTCCAGAGTCCTGCTTGGGCAGTTCCCCACCTACTGTTACTCTGTGGTTTTTGTTATAATTTGACTTCAGTTCCCTGCATGCATGTCTGTTCTATTCCCAGTGCAAATACTTTGACAATCAGAACAAGTCACTTCCATTTTCATGGTATGTGTGACTCTTATTTAAACATGTGAATTTGTCTCTTCTATCTGAGACTTACTGGACAGAAATCACCAGGAACAAGATGTTTATATTTTCTTCATGGTATGGCACTTACCATTTACTCAAAACCAAAGCACATACATTTATAGTTGAATGTCTGTAGTTATTAGTTGTGTATTAAGTTTAGATAAATGTTCTAACACTCAAATTTTCTAATCTACAAACTGGAAATAATAATAGTGTATTCCTTAGAATAGTGCTATGTGTGCTAAATAAGGTAATGTGGGGTGTCTACAACACTTTAAGTTAAACCCTGTGGAAGTGTGCTAAGTCATAATTTTAAACATCATTTGGAAAAAAATGTTTGGGAACCCTTGGTATTGAAAAGAATTCTCTGATGTTTGTTCTCTTACTCTTTAAAGATCTGCACTTTCTTCTACAACAGGCACATTCCCACCCCCAAGTGATGCTTTCACAGATCATGGTGGTCATTTTCAGTTGCCACTTTATTGTCAGGGGTGTGGGATGGAAGTTATTGTATCAGTTCAGTGGGAGGACAATCTTGCACATCAAGTAAATATTCCAATTCATTAGCACATTTGAACAATGACTGGATTTCTAAATAGAAATTCCGTTTCTAATTATTTAAAGCCAAGATTTAACTTTCTTGCACATAGGGAATTAAAGGTTTTCATTTGCTTGTTTGTACCATTTGTTTTACATCTCTAATGCAAAATAAATTCTTTCAGAGTGTAGCTAACCAAATAGTAAAGAGAAAGTGTGTTCTCATCTGGAGCATTGCAAACCACTGTCCATCACAACTATGCTACTCCTGATTTTTATTCAGTATTCACATTTGCAGCTGTCACAGGTAGTACCAGCATCTGTTTAAGCTTCGCTTTCTTTTGTAGTTTGCATGTGATGTGCTCAATCAGGTTTAATTTGAGACATTTACAGTTGCATTCTAAGTATTTTTTCTCTATCCATCCACCTTCCTGGGAGATAATGTACTGTATTAATTTCTTTGATATGATATTTATTGTTATATTTTGCCACCTATTGATTTCATTTTATTATACTTATATTTGGAGTGTCCAGTGTATTTATTATTTTTATGTCATAAGATAGGTTTGAGTTTCAAAATTCCCTGAAAGATATTTGTCAACATTCCCATTCAAAAAAATATTTTGTGACCTTAGAATATGCATAGTGATTATGATAAATCAATATTTATTTCTGGCTTTTTAATGCTTTACGTGATTTAATGGGAATATGTTTTATTTACCAACATGGTTTTCCATTCTTTATGGAGGGAAAACATTGCCTTGATTCCTTTTGAATTTATTCACAGCTGGCATCCAATAAGTGGTGTTGACAGCCAGACTCAGACTTAAAGTGAAGCAGTAAAATTCTGAAAGTGGAGTCAGAAGTTTAAGGTAAATTGAAAATAGAGTGCTTGAAAATGTGAGTTCACCACGAGGAAGCCTTCAAAGCTAAAGGACAAGGGAGACAGAGTGCCTGCCGGGCTGTAATAGCAAGTGCGACGCGGAGGCGAATGTAAAGTTTAGCCATAAGACAGAGGCAGCTCCACCATGCCCTGGCAGTGCTCGGCACAAGCACCAAACATTTATTACTGTGAAGCACACAGGATCCCCGTCTTTTTCTGCGTGGACAAAAAGCATCAGGCACATAAACCGTAAAACCAGTATCTGTGGCTTCACACACACGTCTAGACCTACGCAGAGGAAATTTTCCATATACTTTTATAGTAATGTCTGTTTTGAAAGATTAAACAGGAAGAAGTGTAGAAAACAAAGCAGTTATTTTTCAGTTGAGCATGTTGTTCTAAAGAACCAATATGTAACCTCTACATTACTCATTTGAAATGACTAAGCTTGTAATTTAAAGGTCAACAATATTTACTGTGGCTAAAATTTTGTGAAATAAGTGTTCTAATTTTACCTATAATATATATATATATACATAATATACATATTTATGTTATGTTTGCCATATATAAATATTTATCTGTATTAATAAAATGAGTGATTTATTATGCCATCCTTTGTAAAGAAAACCCTGAGTTATAGAATTTTCTTTACCTGTTAAGACAAATGTTTAAAATATAGGGACGTACAGTTGTCTGACAAATACATTTTGAAACAAAGAAAATACTTTAAATCTTAAAAGTTATTGAACAAAATACAAATTGGCTTAAAAAAAACAATGTCCATTGTGATAAACTGGAGATGAGTGAGAATTAAGCTCACACATTTTGCAGAAGGTATAAGCAGTGATGTTCGAAAATAAAAACTGTCAGATATATACCATTTAATATATTAGCATTAAAATATGAAAAAGCAATAAAACAGTCAAGAAGAATAAAGGAGAATATTTTTACTCCACATTTTAGATCATATGTATTTTAAAGCACATGCATTATATTTCTAAAATAAAATTTTATTTGATAAAAAGAAACAGTGGATATAATAAAAGCTATTTAAAGGAGTCTGATTTTAGATAAAATTTTTAAGGCGTGGTTGTTATGTTCAATGACCTTTTCCTTTCTCTTACCTGTTTTATTGGATCAGCTGCTGCTCACGGAAAATTTACTATATGTAGCATATTTAAATATTTATTTAAGATGATATCAAATAATACACGACTTTTCACAAGAACAATAATCTTGAACACATAATGAGGAATGAGGAATGAGATAAGAATGTATAAGAACAGAACTGTTAATTTTATCTGTTGCAAGCAATCATATTTCATTAAGACAAAATATTCAAGTTGTTCAAGACAGCATTTGACATGTTTATTCAAAGGAGGAATGGATACAGAAAATGTGGTATATTTATACAATGGAATACTACTCAGCAATTAAAAATAATGAATTCATGCAATTTGTAGGTAAATGGTTAGACCTGGAAAATATCATCCTGAGTGAATTAACCCAATCACAAAAGAATGCACACGAAATGCAATCACTGATAAGTGGACATTAATGAGCCCAGAAGCCCTAAATACTCAAGACACAAATAGAAAGTCAAATGATTCCCAAGAAGAAGAAAGGAGAGGACCCTGGGCCTGTAAAGATTGCATCCAGTTTAGTAAAGAAACCGAGGGGGGAGGGGGAATGATTGGGGAACAGTTGGGGGGGGAGAGGAACTATGGGAACTATGGTGGGTGGGAACTGGGAAAGGGGAAAGCCTTTGGAATGTAAACATAGAATATAGAAAATAAAAAAAAGAAATAAAAATATTGGCTGAGAAAAACAGAAATAAAAGAAAATATGTAGCAAAAATTTCAAAGAAATAAATTATTTTTCTTATCAAAGAGCTAATCTCTCTGGTTTAAATTAGTCATTTTATGAAAACAGCTCCCTAATTTAAATGATTTTAGTGTTATTTATCTTTATTTTTCAGACAATCTTATTTCTGGTCTCAAAATTATTTCTATGAATGACTAGGGTAGGGTACCTTATATAATAAATTGCTATTTTATATTTATATATATAAAATATATATATCACAATTTGAACAACATATGGAATTTGATTTTTCTTATAAATGAGCTTATATGAGTGAAACATTAGACATACTTAATACTGTGACAAGCTGACCTGGTTTACATAGTAAATTTATAATGCAAGTGAGACACCACATAGACAGACAGACAGACAGACAGACAGAAGCACAATCTTGAAGACTGCTTTTATTAATCTGCTTTATTTTACTGCTATGAGACACACCTACTGTACTTGTGTTTGTACTTTATACTGGATTTGTATAAATACTTGGAACAATTTATCTCCCCATGGTCTCCACAGCTAACAGACTTCAAATCCTCTGTTACAAGCCTTCACAAGCAAACTTCAGGAGAGTTTCAAAATATAACCACTGAACATATGGAAAACTCTTTTTATCTTATCCACTAGCTTCTGTCTTTCAAAACTTTGTTCCGTTGATAATTTTTTATCACTATACCTATATTTGTAATGAACTTACTTTTTTTATTATGCCATTTTGAGGAATGTGATATTTCAAGAAAAATATGTCATAATTTTGTGGAATTGATCAGTATTGGTGTATCTTACTAGGTAAGTTTCTAATCCTCACCTTCTCCTCACCCTCTACAGTTATTTTATCAAATTCAGAAATTAAAATATTGGCTGAGATTCCTGTCAAAAATAATATTGAGTTGGCATTTTCTTGCTGTTCGGTTTAGCTGCAAAGTCATACTATTATACAGTTTTTTGTTTGACTCTCTTTTTGTAGAGTCTTTGTCTTTTAGCTCATTATTTAACTGAAAGTACTTTGATAGTCGGTCGACATTGCCGTTTCAAAACAAGCTGTACTTTAAGGATGTACATGTTGACTCCTTGTAGAATGCTGTTTAGAGAGGCCTTTAACAGCAACAGCAACAAAATCCAAGGGAGACATGCCCCTAGTACACACATTGATATATGCCACACCAGTTAGATCAAGTAAGTATCAATTGTAAGAGTCAAAAAGTTACTATGTCAGTAGGAAGTTTGTTGACTATTATTTCACTAAAACATGCCCCAATGCCTATTTATGTGGTTCAAATAATTATTAAATATTTTTAAGTTACATTATATTCCACCCCTTAAAGACCTCTGGAGATTGACTTAACAGACTATTTTAAGTTGGAATTTTTAATATATTTATTTATAACAATTAGCTAGATATAACTAGACTGTATTGGGCATTACTAATTTAAAAATTTGAGAGATAATGACTACTTTCTGTGGAAGGTCCCAGAAATTTCTCAAAGACTGTGGCGTGAACCACCTTCCCAAATAAACTAAATTACATGTGAGAAGCACAAACTCTCTTAAAATTGTTTACTGATAGTCAGGTACCTGGTGTGGAAGTCTGAGGTTTTAATCCAGATGCTTTTGCCTTCTCTTTCTGTGTGCTTGGTCGTTAGAGTGTGTCTTTGCCCTGGGAGAACTGGCCATGCTTTTTCAACGGATGACTAGAGGCAACTTGCTCTCCAGTATATCCATCACAGGGTATGACAAGCTCTGGATTCCAGATGGAGTATTTTACTTTACAGGCTTTGCTGTTTATATATTTCTCCATAAGCTCTAGAATTCCTCCTTCCTTCTGCCCTTCATTTCCATGGCCCATAGCTAGGACAGGTACTCTATAGAAATATTTCTTGAATGCCCCTGTATTCAACACTGTTGGTGTCACAAAATTCTGATCTGCATGAAGATGAGGCACAAAGGCCTCTATTTGTCACTCAACTGTAGGAGGCCTCCTTTGCATATTTTTTTCTGGATTTTACAGCACAGACATATTTACCCTCTTTTGTAAATATCCTGTTTTCGCTTTTGTATTGTTTTGTAGTTTTATTGTTTGTCTTTGTAGCGCTCCTCTCTTTTATTTTTAAATTCAAGTGACATTCTATTTTAAATACTGAGATCTGGAATTGTCTTTTTACTTGTTGAAATGTTGTTTTAAACTGTATGGGTGATAATGAGAATTTGTGGATCCATTCCTTCTCTGGAGATCTGAATATAGTTGCATTTGGTGTTCAGTTATAGGAACAATTATTATAGTGAAGAGAACATTGAAATTTGTGAAAATAAAGACACCAAAGGGTGTTAGGAAAAGAATGTGTCTAGGCTGTTAACTATTCAATGGCATAAAAAACATCTTTAATTAATTGTTTTTGCTTTTCAATAAAGTTGATTATTTTACTGAAACTTCTGTAGTGTTTTCTCTGGTTTTAGCACTGCCTGATTCACAAGCACATTTCTCTATCTCCTGATTCACTTGTAATGTAGTGCAATGTTAGAGAAGTCATTTCATTAATTCAGTTCTGACTTACTGCAGCTCCTTGCCTGTGCCTATTTCTCTGCAATCAAAAACTTTTTAAATTTGGTTTTGTTCTCAAAGGCTTATTTTACTTAATGCTTATTTGGCCCGTGGCTAATGTTGAATGGATTATGATCATTTTTTTTTCTTTTTACAATTTGAAAAAGCTGGCAGAGTGTGGATTTGCTTACTTCCTACATTTTTTTCTCTAGGTACCGACACCAGTGGACTTGAAGAGGCAGGGCTTGCTTTTAAGGCTGTATATCTTTGGTAGATATATCATAAAATGTGAGATGCTGTTTCTACCCAGTTTTCAGCTCACTCCAAGGCTGTAGATTCAGAGGCCAGAAATGAGATTTTCCACAATCCTCAGAAATTTCACATAATTATATATTGTCATTCTTAACATTCCTAAAATAGAACTTATAAAAATCATAATACAATTTAACTTATAACAAAAAGGACATTATGAAGCATAGTGTAATATAATTACCTGATTTTACAAAGCTAGAAATGAATACTAAATTAATATATTATATTACATTGTGTAGTTACCATAATAAAAGATGTTATATGCATTAAAAATAATGTGATTCCCTACAGATTAAAGAACACATCAACAAAACACTTGAAGTAGAATTACAGAATTCTGTAAAAAAAAGCTATAGTTTAATAGATGGTATTGGCAGATATTAATTTTCTTAATGAAAAAACTCTCAAAGTATCTAAAACAATAGGCGGCATAATGTCCCCTACCAAGCCCATAGCTGTGAAATGTTAGAACAAAAGGGACAAAGATTTTTTCTAAGTTTCCAAAGAAGAAAAAAGTAGGTCATGTATAAAAAGTGAGTCCCCAAGCTGAGAAGAGTAAATTAATTCACATAAGTAAGAAAGAACATCATTAATGAAATAGGAACTTTGTGCCTCAGAGAGGCCCACTGTCCCAGCTAGCCTCAGTTTGAAAATGGAAGGTCATCAGTGAATGTGAGAATCATGGTGAAATGAAAATACAGTAACATATCATATGCTCAGCACAAATCAGTCTAGGACACAGAAACTCAAGGCAAATTGGGAAGCAGGACAAAGAATAAGTAAGGGTCTAGCCAATAATCTAAAGCAAAATGGCATTTAGGTCAAGCCATCCTGAGGGGAAGGATGTGTGTGTGTGTGTGTGTGTGTGTGTGTGTGTGTGTGTGTGTGTTTGTGTGTGTGTTTGTGTGTTAGTGTTTGTGTGTGTGTGTGTGTGTGTGTGTGTGTGTGTGTGTGTTTAAGAATGCAGGTTGGCAGTGATAATTTAGTAAGTTGCAGAACTCCTTGAGGAAATGATTAAGAAGTGGCCCTTTGGAGCTTCAAGAAAGATGCAAGTAGAGAATACATTTTTAAAAGGGGAATGGGGTAAGGCGTGGGAAAAGAGAAAAGGATGGGGAGAAGTGATTGAGCCAGGTCTGTCTAACAGTAGCTCATCCAGAGCAAAGTTGGAAACTTTGATAACTCAAAGTGAAGTTTCAGGGACTCTGAAGTTCAACAGGATCATACAAAACCTCAGCTGGGACAGAAAGAAAAGAAAGAGGAAGAAGAATGAAAGTGAAACAGAAGTAGGCAGAGGGTGACAGTAGCTTTCTGGAGGAGCTGACTTTCATGTGAGCACTCCAGTGCAAGGGTGAAAGGCAGATGGAGTAGTGCAAGGCACACTGGCCATGGAAGATGTTCTAGAGTGTGGTTAGCGCATCACTGCCCTTGCCCAGGTCTCCATATATCTACATAATATAAAGGCAGACAAAATTTAAGATCACCGTTTCTCTGAATTGATTGGTGATACAGGTAAGTTTAGAACAAAAGAAGGGTGGGACTATTCTAGACATCAGTATTCGGATGGGCTGTGTTTTGGTTCTTCTGACTATCCTAGCATGTAGGACTTCCACCATCGCTATTACACAGATCCCGGCTGAATATCTCTGTTTGCTTAATCTCCCTTCGGTGTTTTCTTCTAGCTGATGCTTCATTACCTTTTGTAATCCCCGAGCACATAGTCCATTTTCATAAACACAAGATGTGACAGAAATGTAACAAGGGCCTCATGACATTAGATCCTGTCAGGAAGATACCTAATTAGTCTATCTGTCAACGAACGTGCTCAGAGCTCAGTGCTAGGTTGACATCTTTACGACTGATTTTGAAATGCTTGCTGATGCAGGAGTTTTGTAATGTATCTTTTAAGAAGAGAACAGTGGGATCTGGCAAGACAAGGTGAGTTGGAGGGTAAAGCTCAGGACCCCGTCAGATGGAAAGACAAAATAATGACTCCTAAATGCCTTTTGGCTTCTTTTACATGTGTTTTTTTGCATGTGTGAGTGGGAATGAATACATACACATATCATATGTGTGTGCTTACACACATGTACACACAGAGAGGGGGGAAGGTTGAAATAGGAATCGTGCATGAGTTGCTGCATTCTGTCCTTCTTATGAAGCATCAACACTCTCAGAACATGACTACCCCTTTCTACTATCCAGTGGTACTTTTTTCTGCCATCAAGGCTGCAGTTATACATTATGAAATACAGAGTAATTCTCTGCATTGGCTGTTCATCTCATTCATGCTCCATATGAACCATCTGGAAATAACATTTTGAAAATGTAGGGATGTGAAGGAGTAACAAAAAATAAAATAAAATGTGACCTAGAAGACAGATTAATGTCTTTGAGGAGAAAGAAATGATAAACATAATTTTGAATGCACAATGCAAAGCTAAAAATTGTGGAGAAATAATATTGTAGCACATGTGAAAAGGAAAAATATAAATTAGATTTTGAACGGAAACATTCCTTACAAAGATAGACTTCAGGCTGGAATGCATTTCATGCCTTTCATTGTAGTTGATCCTATTGTTTTCAAAGTCACTGATGAGATTTCAAACACACAATCACTACTTTAAATAGACCAAGTCTGCATAACCTTGGTACTGTTAATATGTTCATATTGTACCATCTGCTTTGCACGCTTTCTAACTTCATCTGCATATCTCAGAATTGATTCAACTTACAAGCTCCTTCAGGAGGCAATATGTTGCTATTGTGTTGCAGAAATGGTGACAGTGAACAGTCTGCAAGCATCAATCTAAAAGCACAGCATGTAACAAAACACCAGGTAGTCAGGTGACTCAAATGCAGTCAGATCACAATTACTAACTCACTCAGTGACATTGAACAAAGCGTGCAAACTCTCCAGGGCTCGTTTTTCTCATGCATTTAAAAAATTAGTCCAAAACTGCAAAATGTCTTCAAAATTCTCATAAAAATATAATTTTATCAGGAAAAATTGATAATTCCAATTTAGAATAAACAGACATCAATAAGCCTGTCCTCCTGTTTTTTTTATGTGTACATTACAAAAGACTTCACAAGAGCTTTAAATGAAGAATTGGTTTTTATTAGAATTACAGTTAGAGAAAACCAAAATAGACTTGAATTCAAAAGCCCCATATTTAAAAATGACATTATAAAATGACAAAATAACATGTTTGAATATATCCATAATTATAAAATTTTAAATAGAAGAAACTTTTTTGATATTAGCATGCATTGTATATACATCAGAAAAAGAGAGGCAGGGGGGCTGGAGAGATGGCTCAGCAGTTAAGAGTTCTGACTGTTCTTCTGAAGATCCTGAGTTCAAATCCCAACAACCACATGGTGGCTCACAACCATTTGCACAGCTATACTATACTCATATATATATATATATAAAATATAATATAATAAAATAAAATAAAATAAAAGATAAGATAAGATAAGATAAGATAAGATAAGATAAGATAAGATAAGATAAATAAACCTTAGAAGAAGAGGGGCAGAGAGAAACAAGGATGGAGAGAGACACACACAAATAGAAATAGAGAAAGAGAGGGGAGAGTTAAAACAAAGAAAAAATCCAGTCATACACAGTGTTTGTGATATAAATAATACATAAAGATTGCAGGATAACTGATCACAAGATACTCAGAAGTTCCAAAGAATATGGAACTTCACAGCCCAACAGTACTATTGGAAAGGATAGATGTCAAACACAAATTCATTGCTAAAGATGATGACTGGGACCAAAGGCTTTCCCAGGGACCCGCTAGCACTTCTTTATATGACTGAAACTAGGTAACACTTAGGTTTGTGGGAGCAACTACCAGGTTCTTGACCTTTAAGGTATGAGACAGCTGGTATTCAACTGTTTTAACCATATTGTTAAAGTCAATTTAATAAACATTTTAACACATGTGTTAATATATGAATGGATCTTTTTAAATTGAATAGTATTTTTATTCCTTTTCCCACATCATATTTCTTCCTGTTTCTCTCTCTCTCTCTCTCTCTCTCTCTCTCTCTCTCTCTCTCTCACACACACACACACACACACACACACACATTTAATTTGTTTAAACCTAATTCATCAAATATCTAAATATGTGCCCCAATTTATGGTAATCTGCTTCTATATTTTTTTTTACATTGAAATAGTACAAGACCAATGTGCAGTGTCTTAGGGTTTATCTTGCTAAGATAAAAGACAATAGCCAAAACAACTTAGGGAGGAAAGATGTATTTTACCTTAGATCTCTTAGGTCACACCCCATCACTGAGTGAAATCATGGCAGCAGCTCAAGGCAGGATCTTGGAGGCAGGAACTAAAGCAGAGGCTATGGAGAAACCTGGCTATGGACTGCTCTTATGGTTTCCTTAGCCCATAACTCAAGTTTTAAAACACATTATAACTAGTTTAAGTACATTCAAGTCTGTATAACCTTAGTGCTCTTAATTTATTCAGGGGTGGTATTACCCTGAATCCCAGGACAGAGCCACACATATTAGTCTTTAATGAAGAAAAGACCCTTTAGGAATATTCCCTATTCCTCAGGGCCTAGAATTGCTATGCTGTGAGTGTTTCAATTATAGTTCCTTTATCAGGATATAACCCATTGCAGGTTATCACAGAACCCTACAATGTACGTTAGTTTGAGTAGCCAATTGTTTTAAACATTCTTTATAAGTGAAACGAGGTGTTTTTTTTTTTTTTATATTTTCCCATGTCTAATTTGATGCCATTTTTTCTGTCATCCACAATTCTAGGTCATTTCAGTCCATTATGCCTGAGAAATTTATTTTAATATTTTTCTTGGTATACATTTGCTGGCCAAATATAAAGGTTTGATTGCATGAAAATGTATTCATGACTTGATTTGCTTAAGATATCATCACTGATTGCATCTTAGCTAGGCAATTATTTATTCTATAATTTTAAAGATAAAATTTCACTGATACTGTTTCATTAAAATTCTGGTCATTTTGATACAAATCTACGTTCTACATTTCTGTCTGTATTACCAGTTCTCAATAATTTAAGAATAATCTTCACAGATGACTATTCTTTATTCATCCTGATTAGTGTTTCTTGATGTTTATCTGTGAGTTCTTGGCTTTTATTAAATTTAGAAACTTAAGATAACCTGAACTTTTATTTTATCCAAAAATTATTGTCTTTTTTAATATACAAATCCTTATTTGTTATAAGTTACTAACTGAAAAGCCACCAAGGATAGTCTCCTTTGGAAAAATCTTTCATTTATACAAAATGTTTCTTTCTTTCTTTCTTTCTTTCTTTCTTTCTTTCTTTTCTTTTCTTTTCTTTCTTCTACAGTATCTAAGTTTCTGTTAATTCCTTCCAGTGATCAGTTCATTTTAGTTACTATGGGTTTCACTTCTAAACTTACATTTTATTTTTGTCTTTTATTTTCTATACACTTTCACCTTTTGTTTATGTTTAATCTTCTAACACACTGACTATATTAATATTGATGGTTTTAGCATTCTTTTCTTCTAATTCTGCCATATTTATCATTTCTTTATTTTCCTCTGTCGGTTGATTTTTCCTCTTGGTTTTAGGCTACATTTTCTGGCTCCTGCACAATGTAGAAGTTTTCAGCAGGTTATATTAATGACAGGCAATAAAATAAAATGATAATTTATACTTTTGTGTCTTTTGGTCTTTCTTTCTTTTTAATTTTTTCTTCATGTCTTAGAACTAGGAATTATTACATTAGTGTCCACTGAAGGATTTTATTTTTTTAGTCTTCCATTAAACCATGGTTTTTCTGGAGCATCGATCTATAACTGCCTCTCAGCCCACATGAACAAACAAAGCTTTCCATTTGGCTACTAGGAATTCAGATGGCTTTTTTTCTGTATAAGTTCTGTAATTATTTACCATGCAGAACCCCAAAATAATTCTCATTGGATAAGTTATTCTTCTTCATCTCCCCTAAAACCATGTAGTTAACCATTTCTCTCCAATTTTAACCCTCACTGCAGTGAAACAAATGTTCTGTTTCCTTTATAGACATAGAGCAGGCTGTATTGGCATTTTCCCCATTTGCTGACATATGGGAACACATATAAGCAGAAGTGAAGAATTGCTTGTATTAGACAACTACAGTTCTGTGATGTCTCTTTTCCAGTGATTAATAAAATAATAACTTCATAAGTTCTGTCCACTCTTTTAATTATTTTAATGAGGAAAAAATTGTTGTCATTGTCATTACATCATAGTGAGACACTATTTTAGTTTCCTTTAGCATACACATTGAGATTTTTGCTGAGTTAAAATTTTATTTATGGCAAATGTCAGATATGGCAGATTTTATAAACATGAAAATAATGGTTTTATCATATGAAAAGCATTCCAAACTCTATAAGAAGTCTAAATGTCAAGTCATGAATATAAATGAGCTTTGAGGTATATCTGCTGTTGTGTTTTATAAAAAGAGCCAGGATATGTTTGTATGGTAAGGTGGCATGGGTGCCCTGGCAGGCCTGCGATGAGGCATCCCTTTCCCTTGAGGTACCAGCTATATGATGGGTAGAGTGTAAAATAGAATTTATTTAGGAGATGGGAGGTAGAGTTGAGAAGTGAAGTGAATAGAGGCAGAGAGAGAGAGAGAGAGAGAGAGAGAGAGAGAGAGAGAGAGAGAGAGAGAGAGAGAGAGCAGATAGGGCATGGAGGGGCCAAACATCCCCTTTTATTGCAGCCAGGCCTACCTGGATGTCGTCAGGCAATTATTGAGCAGAGCAGAGCAGGAATACTAACATTCCTCCATTTTGGTTTAATTTTTTAAAAGGAGAAACTAGGAAGAGGCAATGGTGAAGTAAGAATAGGGTCTTTGTGATGTTTAGCTACTTCATGCTCATGCTGGGGCAATGTGCTTCTGGGAAACCTAAGAAAATTGGAATGGGGATGTTGGTTCAGTCTTAGGAGAGACAAAAGCAGGGGAAAGAGGAGGCATCCCATGCTCTGGAATAGGTAACATATAGAAATTTAGGCTAGTAATTGACAAATATACTTATCCAGATAGATCTTGTTTAGTCCATCAAAGGTAGATCTGAGAGGGTTTCTTGGAACTTGTAAGTTTACAAAAGAGATACATTTGTTAATAGAATGAACAGGCTTTAGGCGAGCTTAGGGAAGACAAAAATCTTTTATGGAGCAGAGGGAGCAAAGGAAGACTTTTTCTTTCTGTCTAGGAGACAGAATATATTTTAATTTAGCATAAAGAGAAGCATTATATTTAAAAGATAATTAAAGGAATTTGAAAATTTAATAACCTTGTTAATACGATAATTGATCATATGGTTTAACATGAGAAACACCTTAAGTCTATAGTTAAAATACAAAGGACACATATTTATGACTATGATAACCAATTGTATAGATTTAGTCTGAGAAAAATTTCAGTCTATAGTTAGAAGGTAACCAAAGGAAACTTAAAACTTGTAACGATGATAGCTGATAGTGTAAATTTAGCATGAGAGATACTTAAGTCTGTAGTTAAAAGGCAATCAAAGTAAACTTATATTTTGAACTTGCGGTTATAAAAGTTGGATCGTATAGTGGAATATTTTATTAGAGTTAGACTAATTTACAGAAACTCTATTGATAAAAATCAGGCTTTTAAACTCATGAAGTCTCAACAGTGGAATAACAAGGGGAGGAAATCTGAAGCATTTAGTCACTGGAAACTGAGTTTAGATAAGGAAATAGCAAAAGGTTATGTCTTTGAAAAGTTACACCTGAATGTGTGCATCCTTTATCCGGAAGCCTGTGAGCAAGGGAAACCTGTCTGTCTTTTTGATAAGAGATCTGGTAGTCTTAACTAGTTAATGAATTGACTAATGAGCTAATATGTTGGAGGATTACCTTGGGGTAATGAGCTAGAGGTCTGTTTTCTAGCTATCAAGCTGCAGTTAGCTTATCTGTCAATGTAGTCAGAAATCTGAGAAGAATAAATTATCATCTAGATGTCATGTATTAATTAAAATGACAGAGAATGGTCAATAGTCCACCACCTAAATAGTTTTCCAAGGTCCTGTGGTCTCCATAGCAACTTGGGAAGAGTCAGTCTGTCCATGAGACTCAGAAGATGAGAAGCTTTTCTCTGCGGAATAGGAACATGGGGGAAATGACTTACCTTTTCTTAGGAAACATGAACTATTTAACTCTCTGAGTATCCTCTGTCCACAGTTTAGGCTAAGCCCCACATTAGGCCAAGCCCTGTGTGCATATAAGGCAATGGAAAAAGTGTTTCTCAGTGACTATCATACCACAACCCAGGAAGTCTTGTCACTGTGCACATATATTCTTGGAGACCTTGTGTGTGTGGCAGGGCGTGGGGTGGGCACTGTTAGGCTTTGAGAGTCTCTGTCATTATAAGCTTAAACATTTAACATTATAATTAGCAGATTTTTGAGATTATTAAGAGCCATTATCTATTAAGTATATCTGAGTTAGACAATCAGTGTTTGTTTAATTATTTGTTCTAGAATGTACCTAGTAAACAAAAAGAGTGCATTGTAACTTAATGATAATAGCAAAAACAAGGCTAAACACATATTTAAGGCAATGATCTTTAACTTAAGGCAGTGATCTTTAACTTCTGTATGGCTGTAAATATTTAAATTAAGATTAAAATTGTTATTTATTAAGGCAGGATAGCAATCAGAGACCCTAAGTCAGGCTGTTCTAAAGAGAGTGAAGTTGGGACTGCTCAAAGTTGGGACATCCAAAGGTGGCAGATAGTCATGAGATTGCCTTTAACTAAGACGGCACTGAAGGTACAGCCAGTCATGTGACCACCCTTAGCTAAGATGGCAAAAAGTGCTATGTGTTATACTGTAGAACAGAATGGCAGAAGTGTGGCTATGTATCTTAGAATGGAATGGCAGAGAAACAGACACTTTTTGTCTATTGGACAGGATCTCTCGTTCTCTGTCACCATAGGCAACCTCTGTCTGAGCTGCTCATGGAGGGTGCAGCTGCTCCGTGCTGCACAAATCAAAATCTAAGACTACCCACAGCCCAAACCCAGACAAGTTACTCAGCACCGCTATGGACAAATCAGTCACCTTAATTTTTTTCATGTTAAATCCAAGTAATAATGATAGAAATGGACTGACCATGTTCCTGGGAAATGGACTCCTCTCCTTTTTCCATATGTTTTTTATATTCTTTCATTCTTATAACCATTTACTTACCACACAATGGTGAGAGAAATTCATCTACACCGATTATATTTTATATCCTCATCTTATCACTATGTTCTGATTACTAGCATTAATATAGTAACATCAATGGTTTCTTGGTGAGTGGAATTCACTGGGTTTAATTGGTTAACTTTACTTGCGATTTAAGTTTTCTGAATACCAATTGTAAAAAAAAATCATTATAATGTGGTAATAAACTATGGACATTTTACATTCTCATAAACTAAAATTCTTGATTCAGAAAGTTGAACTACAGTGGTTCTATCTTTGGCTATACACTTTGATATCCTGTGATGTAGCTTATAGTTTATTTATAATTTTTGAGGAGGGACAAAGGAAATCAGAACTGATATTTACAGGTTTTGTAGAATACTTTGAGGACTTCAAAAGAGTTTTAAAGATTCAGTTTAATTAAACAACTATGTGACCGGAATCAGAAGTGAGTCTGAGTGGTTTCTATTCAGCTCCCATAGAATCGCAGGAAAGCTAATCACTAGGCTCTTCGGTTTTCTTAGAGCTTCTTTCTCAGCCTGTAAGTTTTAAATTAGGAGAATAAAGTTTAGAAAGTTAGAAATAAGCATCACTGGTCTGGATTAATGTTCCACCCAGCCCCTGATCTGAGCAGACAATGTCCTGAGGGAATAAACCTTGAGTAGATATAATTTTTCATCTTGACATCAAGCTTAGAGGCGGTGTGTATCAGCTCTTCATGGTCTCCACTGTGGTATATAAATTCAGCCAATCCCCTTAAATTTTCCTTGCTCTTGATGTCAGTGTGGAGCTCTTGGGGGTTAAATGTTTCCTAAGACCATCTTCTTTGTAGCTAGTAGTATCTCCCACTTGTTTTCATGCTGCGGTACCTTGCTCAGTTGAAAAACAGAATCTGCTTTTTTAGAAGATTAGAGAACTGAAAGTTGAGTCTGTGCTTGTTTTAATCATGTCTGTCTTCTCCTATTTCTACTTCAGAGACATGGCTCTGCTTGGTATCCTCTGATGCCAGCCTTCCAGGTAGAAGCATTTTATGTGTTTCCTTCTCTTCCTGCATCTTCCTCCTTCTGAATCTCTGTGATCGTTTTAGTTTTCTTCTTCTGGAATTTAATCAGTTCTCCTTTTCCTGTCAGTGCAGTAACAAAGCATTATTAAGAGGACTATATAGGGAGAAGCAGATGGGCGGAACATACTATTTAAAATTTCTCTCTATGGTTCTATGCCTTGCTGGGAATTTTGTTTATAGAAGCACACAGTGTTTGTGGCATATTAATCTTGCCTACTTGAAATTAGCCCTTAAAATGAATGTATCCCTCTCTGTCTTCTTCCTTATTTTTCCCTTTCTGTCTTTTTTATTACCATAAGAAAGCCAGCATTTTTTAAAAATGTTGTATTGTTTTGTTGTACTTCAGGTACTGTAATAAAATAACATATGCTGGGTAGCTTATAAACAAGGAAAAACATTTCTCACGGTTCTGGAGGCTGAATTCCAAGGTGAGAGTGCCACTATGTTTATGTTTATGAAGGGGCAACTTTAGGTTGCAGCCTACAAACTGTTGACTTTTGATAGTGTCTTTATCTATCCAATGAGAACCTTGCTGATAGCTTTCTATAAAGGCAATGTTCTTATTCATGACATCCTGTCTTCACAATCAAATCATTTCCTGAAGGCTACACACCCAATCACAATGAACTTTGGTAATTATATTTTTATCTCAGGAGTTTCAAAGAGACACAAACACCTTGTACGTAACAGATATTTCAGGGTAAGATATTTGACAAACTAGGACAGTGCTGTGACCCTTTAACAGAGTTCCTTATGGCTCCCAACCATAAAATTATTTTTGCTGATACTTCATAACAAGAATGTTGCTATTGCTGTAAGAGTCAATGTTTTACTGAAGAACGATACCCTGGACTGAAATAGTATCTTAACTCTAAGAGTGTTTAATTCTGCAGAAATCTAGCATCCTGGGGTCTCCCAGGGACCAGAATAAAACGATATGCAAGTGAGCTTGTCGGCCTGATTATAAGCACATTAGAGAAATCTGGGGTAGGTGACCTCTGTTAATCTTCAGGGTCCATCTCTATGGATATTCCATTACCAGGGAGTGGGAGGTGGAAACTTGTGGGGAGGTCTAAAAACTGTTACTGAGGAAGTAGCTGAGGAAGTCTGGAAACTGCTGCTGACCCATTGTCCTTGCCTCAGGTCAGGTGGTAGGCCAGCTTCTGTGGCCTGGGCTTGCCTGGAATTACCCAGTTCTTAGAAACAGAGATTTAGGCCAAGTTTCCGTAACTGGCAATTTGAAACATGTCTTGGAATCAGCCTAGCCTTCTCACTGCTATAGATTTTAATGTAAATATCTGTGTTTTCTTATGGTCTTAGGTGACTTCTGTAAAAAGGTCATTCAACCACCAGAGAGTTTGAAATCTACTGGTTGAGGATGGCTAGTCCAGGGAGAATTATTAGCTGAATTTCTGCTTAATCTAATAAATAGCCTGGTGTGGTACCTCCCACCTCTACTTTTAGCACCTGTGATACTATGGCAGAAGGATTACTCAATCTGAGGACGGCCTGTTCTACAAAGTGAAACACAAATATACAGTAAAGGAAGAAAGATTTGTATAAATTATAAATATGTATACTGTAAATTCTTATTAGTATAGTAGACTTAATTTAAATACATAAAGATACATATTTTCTAAAAAGTGAAGGAATTGTTTATATATAGGATCATAAATAAATTAACATTCACTTTGAAGATTTAAACGAAAAGTTGAAGTCATCTTGGCTTGAGCTGTTTTATTATCATTTGAGATAAATCCCTTCACTGCCTTGTCTGTCTTTTTCACTTATTTAGGCCTAGCCCCTGTCTGAGTTCAATCATGATCCATCCAATCAAGATCTAATTCTTTAGTTTGCTTGGAATCAACATGTATTTTGATTGATCTTGTAGAGTTTGGGTAACAATAGAAAGCAATGGGCAAGTCTCTCAGTTTTCTTGGGCATTTGGACTAGGTCAGGTGCATCATTGGGAAGTGCTGTTGTACTGTTTCCTGGAGCCCTCAGTACTGTTCTGCTCTTACTTTCATATGTCTTCTTGAGTTTGTTGACATGCCTGCTCTAGAGTCTGGGGTTTTGCCTGTCCAATAGCCTCTTGCGAACAGCTCCATGAACTTTGGTACCTGGAAGTTGTTAGAATCATGATTTTTTATTGTTAAGTTCTATTTGAAGGCAAAAACACAGAGAGATTCTCTTCATAACCTTTCCCTCTCTCTTCCTTTTTGTTTTGTTTTGTTTTTAATGTTTGCTATTTATCACTCTTTTTATTGACAGTGATATCTGCTTTAGAATGAATGGTTTAGACGGAATGACTCAAAGTAAGTCTTTCCATAAAGCGGGATGGTGCACATATTGTGCACATGCTTTAGAGATTTCATCAACTAGTCTCTCTCTCCATAGCACTCACTGTCATCAATATGGTCAGGGCACTTCTTTGTTTAAAAGGACTCAAGTGTGTAAGAGTAGTACGAATTGGACTCAGTGGATTATAAAAACAATTGAATTTGGCACCTTATAAGGAATGACTCAATATACATAATTGTTTGTATAGGTCTGAATAAATCAATGTGATTCTCTATGTTCTGCAAGAACAAAAGAAAAAAGTCAATGGAATTTATTCTTTTTTTTTTAACTTGAGCTCATTTATGTTACATTTAGTTAGGAGGATTTTTGATATCTTCAGAGTAATATCATACATCAAATTACTAATTGCAAAGACCTTTAGAGACCTCATAGTTAGTGATTTTCTCTATTTAGTTCCAAAGTTTTGAGAAAAGCTTGAATTAATCAGAGGTAGTCAACTTAATGTAAATGGGGAAAAAAACCCATGAAATTGAATGAAGCAATTTCGTGATAAATCTCATTTGAAATTCATTTGCAATTCGAATCTAAATTCATTTGAGAAGTCAATCTGCTGATGAACATGCTTTTCGTGTTAATAAATCATCAATTAGCTAATTTTATAATTGTGTATGGTCTGTTGAGCACTGAATGTCCTCAGTAGAAGATGCTATGTGGTCCTTCTCAGGGGTTCTCAAGGGGAAAAGCAGTAATTACTGTCAATGGTACTTCACTTGCCAAATACTGTAAGTGGAGAACTAAGTCACTCGTAATTCTCGACATAGATCCCGTTTTTTTCAAATTGGGTAACAACTGATGGCTTACAGAGTGTTGAAATGCTTACTTAAAGTCATCCATGGAGTACACATACATATATACACAAAAACTTACACCCCTGCACACACATGTACTCGCACACACACATTCACAGAGGATAGAAAGAGAGTCAGAGATAGAGACATATAGACAGAGACACACATACATTCACATTCTTGTTACAGAAAGACGATTTGGGATTTTTCTTCCTAAGACAAAAATAGATGAAGAATGGGAGTTATGGGTTTATTGAACATGTATCCTCTTCACTATGTGGTAATGGACTTGTGTGAATTGATTAGGAATGATACTTTTTCTTTCTTACATCCTAAAGGGTCCACTAACTGTGGGTTCCTTGTTACAGGTCTTTCTCAGCCTTGTTTAAGGATGTTTACTGATGACTGCTTTATAAAGGATGGGCCTGAGTTTACTGGTCCTTAGTGAGGAAAATAAGATGAAGAAAAACTAGGTTAAATGTGTGTACTGCAGACTTTGCCTTATATTCCAGAAAAATCTTCAAGCAAGGATTTGTTCACTTTTTTCAAAGCATGGTGTATCAACTAAACTGTTTTGAACACCCTGTCCTGTCAGCTACTTCATGTGGGATATTCTTCGAATTGCTCAGTGTAGGAAGACCATGTGTCACATATATATGGCTTTCCTCTGACACTATTCAGTGGTGTAAGAGTAATTTCCTGAACTAGGCTTTGACATTTAGGTATCTTCGACTACACTACAGACATGTGCCTTCTCGTCAGGCTGCTCTATATTCTGATTGATTTATTTTTTTAAAAGACTTTATCCAAATCCAATCAGTGATTGGATTTAAGGGTGGATGACGACAAAGGAGGTAGCAGGTCAACCTGTAAACTCAAAGCAGGATCTGGAAATGAAACTTAAGTTAACATAGGATAGGAGAGGTAGATATAAACTTGATTCTTGTCTAGTGTATTATTGGATTTATTTTTGTACAATTCTCTTGGTCATTATTTGAGAGCTTGTATAACTATTATTAAAACAAATCTTACATCTGTTTTTGCATGCTAAATCTCACCCTTCACCAGTTTTCCCCTAATCTTTTATTATTATATTATGAATTTATAACTTTACTATAGATATTAAACAACATGTAGAAGAATCTCATTTTAAATCCTGGGCTCTTTGTCTCTTACACTGCTTTCTCTATTTCTTGCCTTGTTCTTTCTTATCCCAGAGGAGAAACCAGATAGCTTTTTCTTTCCTCTGCAGATAAATAGAGTAAAAATCAGTCTACTCCAATGCTGTCTTATACAGGTTTCCCTTTTTATTAGAAAAAAACACTTCCTTGATTGGGGAATTAGGTTTGTTGGTAAAGTACTTGCCTAACATTCACAAAGTTTTGGGTTTTCTCCCTAGCACTAGTAGCTCATGAGGCTGGCCATAGCGATATACAACTTCAATCCCAGCACTCTGGAAATGGTAGTAGGCAGACCAAAAATTCACGGTTATGCTTAGCTATTACAAAATTACTATGATACATATGAAACACTGTCAAAACAAAGAACTTGCATATTAATTTATGCTCAACATATTAAATGAGCAAGAGAATCTCCTTTTGTCCTGAAATAGTTATATGTATGCTTGTCTAAGAATATGTGGTAGGTGTGAGGCTAGGGCTTTCAGAACACAGGGAAAAAGCTGATTGTGTGTCATGTGGAGTATTAGGATATGAAGACATGCAGATGAAGTGGGCAGAGAAAACATGATTTTAGCTGGAGATATAGGAAAACATCTGAGGTTGTGATGTTCTTAAGGAAACAAAGAACAAGAAGGTACCCACACAATAGAGGAAAGAATAGAGGAAACAATAGAGGAAAGAGAAGAGGACTGACTAAAAGTGAGATAGGTAGAAAGGTCTCTTGCCTTTTGCTCTTATAAATATCTTCAAATGTTTTTGAGCGATTTGGATAAGATGCTGAAACAAGGTACTATTCTCAAAGCTTTTCCTTCCTTAAAATGTCTGCTTCAAGCAGCAAGTGAGAATTTGAAATGCTGTAGAACACAGTAACTAAGCAACAGAGAAAGTGTTATGCCAAGAAACAGTGGCATTTTATTTAATATTTCACGATAGTGCACATTGCATTTAGGAGTATGTGTAACAGCTAGTAATATGACCTCACATTTTGAAATGTATCCATGTGTATGGAGACTTGATAACCCAATAAGGGTTTGCGAAGGCAACTATAAAAATTTGATTTCCTATTCTTTCTTAATGTGAATGCCAAGATTAAACTGTTCACAATCTAAGTTAATGTTAAAAATGCTTCTATGTTAATGTATTTCATTTTAAAATAGTGAATAAATTGAAGTTATGAAACATGGTAGTGCAAGTAATGTGACCTACAGTGGAGAGGAAGGACTCCAAGGAGTGTCCTCTCCCTCTCCATCTTTCTCTCTCCCTTCAGTTTTGCTGTGCAAATATTTCATAATGCTTACCTTATGACACTGTGCTGAGCACTGAGACAAATTTCCTGTTGCAGAACTGTGCACATCACCTGAGAAAGAGTTGTTCTGGTGTATGGAGGCTGGGCTGAGAAGAGAGAGAGAGAGAGAGAGAGAGAGAGAGAGAGAGAGAGAGAGAGAGAGAGAGAGAAACTCCAAAATATAAGAGGAAATTTGAATAATGAAAGATAATAATAAATGGGTGTAAAGAAATGTTTCTAAACACTAAAATTATTATTTATTGTTAATTGGTTTTTAAAGAAGTAATTTATGGAAAATATGTTAAACTTTTATGTTCAATTAATCACCTTTCAAATAATGTTTGAAACATGTCAAAATACCAACAATTCTGTTGACCTATGATGTTTAACTTGAATAAACCCAAACAGAACACACGAAATCTTCTTGTATAATCATTCTAGTTCGTTGCCTTAATTTATCATATTTTCTCCACTACACAAAATGATATAGTGAACAAACAAGGTAGGCAGTTAACAGTTGTCTACAGATGCATAATGAATTTTTTCATGATATAATTTCAAAGAACAAGCCAAAGGAAGGAAGAAAAGGAATGTAGACTGTATCTGTGGAGTCATTTTGAAAAAAATCAACAGGTTGGTGCAAAGGCAAAGATACTGAAGCCTGCATTAATACCTGCCTTTTGGAGGTCAATTAATGTTAAAGGAACATGCTGTAATCTGTTCAGTGAGCACTAAATGTAAATAAATCAATCATAGTGAAGACATTAGTAAGGGATTTGGATGAAATACTTAAAGTCATCATTTCAGCACCACATATGACAATTTGTAGATGGCATGGGAGCAGAAACCAAGGACAAGCTGTAGGTATAGAGGAAATACAGCAATCCCAGACTGAAGCACAGATATCGTAGTTTTCTTCCAGCTTTGGAAATGTATTTAAAATATGATTATATAATACCCGTCTCATTCTTCTCCTTGTCCCTCATGTCTTTGCTTCTAAATCTGTAGCCTCCTTTTCTTTAACCATTGTTGTTACACACACACACACACACACACACACACACACACACACATATCCTGCTGAGTCCTTTCAATATTGTTTGGCTATGTTTCTGGAGCTGATCACTGGATATTGGATAACCAATCAGAAAGACTCATTTTTTTTCTCTCAGAAATTGTTAATTGGTCATAGCTCTTTTTTTTTATTTTCTATATTCTATGTTTACATTCCAAAGGCTTTCCCCTTTCCCAGTTACCCCCTCCCTATGTCCCATAGTTCCTCTCCCCCCCAACTATTCCCCAATCATTCCCCCTCCCCCCACAGTTTCTCTACAGCTTTTTATGTTAGGGTAGAACCCCATGAGAGTTCCCCCATTCATGTTGGCTGGTGAACAAGGGACATTGTTCATGTCTTGTTCAGGCAGCCTTTTTCTTGATACTGCAAAGGTATAGCTTCTCTGTCATATTTAGAAGACACAATCTCATATAGACATCCTAGACAAAAAACAAAAAACAAACAAAACAATTGGGAAATGAAAAATGGACACCAACCATTTCAGTGAATAAGAATACACAATACTTAAAAATAAATAATAAATCTACCAAAAGACAATAAAGACACCTACACAGATAAATTACAATACACTGATGAAAGAGATTTTTATTGTAAATAAGGGAAATTACACATTAATTTCATGATTTCAAAGACCAAGAATTGGAATGAAGTTATTATTTTTCCAAATAAGTTTAAAACTTTCATGATATTTCAAAAATATTAGTTATTTGTAAATAGAGTAATAAGCATATTTGAGTCTATGGGGCAAAGGAAAGTTCCCCAAATTGCCAAATAATAGTCAAAAAAGTAGTCAGTTTTACTTTGGAAGATTTTGAAATTCACTGGAAAGCTTTGTAATAAGGGTAGGTTGGAGGGAGAAAATGCAAAAGTATGTCAAAATCCAAAAGTATAGTATGGAAATATGCTCAATAGTATGAAGAGAAATACATAACAAAAGTAACAAATCAATGCAAAGGAGAAACACCAAGTTTTCTTTTATCAAATGATGTTGATCTAATTTAATTTACATCATACACTCATTGACACATCAAGGTAAAAGTACCAATGCTTGAAACTCATTGGTGAAAAGGATCTAGACACAAAGTTTGTATGTTTCATATAATTAATGAAACAGAAAATGATTGTATATCTAAATGTAAAACTTATCAGATTACTGTAAGAGAACAGAAAAAAAAACTATATTACCTTAGGTAATGATTTTTTTTTTTACTTGGAAATCTAAAGGCATGGCTGTTCATGAAATAATTGATAAAACAGACTTGATTAAAATAGAGATTCTCTGCTGAGAACATTGCCAGTCAAGAGACTAAAAAGAAAAGCTACGAAGTAGGGAGGAGTATTGAAAGTACCGTACAAGAATTTTTACCCCAAATATATCTAGACTTCAAACTTTTCTTTAGTAAATGGCCTGATTAAAAAGAACTGCAATGTCTGTAACTGATACTTCATCAAAGAAGACAGATGATATGAACTTTGGGTACCAAAAATATCTCTGCAGGAGCACCATCAGGTAAGACTAAGCAACTATAATGAGCTAACACAGATGCTTAAATGCTAAAATCCAGAACTCCTGTGACAGCAAATGGCGATTAGAGTGTAAAGTTACAGAACCTTTTAGCCATTGCTGGACAGAATGCAGATGGTATTGGCACTTTGGAAGATGGTCCATTTGTTCCTTTTAGAACAAAGCACACTTTTATCAAATTACTAGACAATCCAACTCTTCATATTTGTGTAAATGAGCTGAAATATTTGCTTTACACGAATATTTAGAGCAGCTTCATTGATATTGCTCATTGATACAAAATTTTAAATTGACCAGGATGATCCTCTTAAACTGAAGGATAAACTGGTGTATTTAGTGGTAGAAAAATACGACACAAGAACATGAGAATACAGGGAGAATACGTAAAATTAAGTGAAAGACAGTGGACCTAGAAAGGCTGCTTGTGCCCATTGAACTCAAGGATGTGACTGTGCAGAGTCCAGTGGTTGCTAGGTATTGGGGAATAAAGTATAAAAAACAGAGCACGGGGGGTTCTTGGAGCAGATAATGATCCTCTGATATCACAATGGCAGATATGTGAAACTATATTTGTCTAAACCAAAAATTGTAATGCACCTAGGGTGACTCCTATAACAAGCTATGGAATTAGCCCAGTAATAACGTGTCAGTGTGGGTTCGTCAGGTACAACTAATGATTGGGTCTATTATTGGAATTACCCTGAATGTATGAAATATATGTGATGTATTTCTGTATTTCTCTCTCTCTCTTTTTTATTCTGTGAGCCTAAAATATCTCTCTAAAATTTAAGACTTTTATTAGAAACATAAAACCTAAAAGACAGTTCAATACATCCAGAAAATATAAATTGATCTCTTTCCACTGACTGAGATAGGTTTTTCTAAAAAGATAGACAGAAAGCGATATCTGTAAAAGAAAGAGGAAGCAAATTAGGCCTTTAAAATGTCATATTTACTCATACTGAACATTGAAATAAATACACATATTGAATCCAAAATAATTTAGTAAATATTCTGAATTAATATGTAAAAACCCACGTTGAAACTCACGTTGATAAAGTAACAACTTCAAGTTGGAAGAATTTATTATTGAACTGCAAAATACTGGCTTCGGAAGTATGAGGATATGAGTCTAATACCAATCGTTCCTATAAAAACCAGGCATTAGGTACCAGAGCTCTGTAATCCCAGTGCTTTGGGATGGAGGGCAGAGACAAGTGGATTACTGGAGCTAATTGGCCAGCTACCCTAGCCACTCCAATAAAGTTCATGTTCAGTGGGACTCTGTTAAAAACTAAAGTGCTATAGGTAAACACCCAATGCCAAGTTTGGCCTCCACATACACATGAATATACACAAACATGCTCACATGCACCTATCCTCACCCATGTAGATACATCAACAAAAAATTTCACAACTCTTTTTTTATGAAATAATTTTGATGGATAAGTGCAAAGAAAAGGAGAGAAATGGAAAAACATCATCAAGTTATAGTAGTATTTGCCACAACTGAAGTCTACTGGTGAATGGTAAAATTGTTCTATAAATATGTAAATGGAAATTGCATCTGTGTCTTCTCACACTTGTTCCACCCCTAAAATAACTATTTCCAAAGTAGAAGACATTGCCTGTATATTGAGAACTACTTGTGGGTACCACTTTAATTTGTTAATGCTAACATCACCCATAATGCCATTTGTCCCTTATACAACAGGCTGAAGTGGATCTATCCACCTGAGCTTTCATTGGTAATTGTGTACAGAATAACTTCATGTTCATTATGATGAATCTTTATGCGAATTGGCTTTGGAGGATGTTCTAAGAAACACATGATCTGAAAAGTCTATCACCTAGGAGGAAGGAAAAGATATGTACTGTCACCTACTGGAGGACACTGACATGCCTGAGAACAGAGTGCTGACTGGATCCTTGACTAGTTCTCAGTTTAATTAAATGACATTGGTTAAAAATGAGGAAGCCCATACTTCTGGGCTGTATGTTATTATATTAAGGTTATTCTAATGGTTGTGATTAATATGCTGTGGTTGTGTAAGATAGGAACAGGGAAATGTGGGTAATAGTTATGCAGAAACTCTCTGGACTATAGTTTTAACTCTGCTATAATATATAATATAATATCAGAAAATTATGTAAGTCAAACAATATGAGTCATACCTCCTGTGGAATAGACCAGCTGTCCCTGAATCCTTGTGCATATGACACACCTCTATATATAGGTGTGTTTTTATTACTAAAACATAGTACATACATCCATAGCCTCTTTAGGTACATTGTTTTAGGTTGTTGTGGTGTGGGTCATATGACATCTGGTATGGTAAATTGACTAAAATATTATCAATATTTTAGTTAAGAATTATTCCCTGTAAGTACTTAGGATTGCTTCTTTGTAGAAAAACTTTTACATTTATATGGCTGTTGAATACCTGCTGTGGTTCCTTTGATGACCCATAAAACCATGAACCTACAGAAGCTCTAAAGTTTAAGTTTCATGTACTATTTAATGAAAAGACAACTGGTAGATAGATCTCCCTGATCAAATTAATACAGACAGTTGTCTACTCTGTTTATAGGCCAGGTTTAAATAATCTTTATAATGTTTAATAATTCTGCTCTGAGATTTTAAGATCAAAAATAACTGAATTTCAAAAACTCTATTCAGTAACACAGGACTATGTAGTTTATTCAGAAAACAAATTCCTTTTAACTTAAAAACTCTGTGTGTATGATGAGTGTTCATGACTTGTTTCCCCACAAGTTCATGAGGAGCTAAGAGGTCCATGTCGAGTGTCTTTCACTGTTCCTTTATACCTCATCTTTTGAGTCAAGGTCTCTCTGATGTTGCAGCTCACTGATTGGGTGGAGTGGCTGGCTAGTGCGTTTCAGGGATCTCCCTCTTTGCTTCCCCTCTGCAACGTGTGCTAAGATTGTAGACATTCATAGTCACCCCTCAGCTTTAAAACAACATGGGTTTTGGGGCTCCAACTCTGGTCCTCAAGCTCACAGATGAGGCATTTAGATCTGGTCCTTATGTTTATTTATCAGGCACTGAGCCAGTCTTCTGTCTCAAAGTATATCTAATGGGTACATCAGACATCTCAGTGTCCTGAATAAGAATAGAGATGAGAAATAAACAAGTCACAAATCAAGTAAAACAAATAAAGAGAGTACCGTTGGGTCCTGCAGTCCTTAGGTAAATGTTCTCTGAGCTGTGAACAGAAGCAAACGTTTCAGCAGCACCCTCAGGTCAACTGTATCTGACTCCCACGCTCCCATCTTCAGGACGGAACTTAAAGAGGCACAACGTTTATCCCTTTGTCACATTTCCTTGGCCATTCTCTGTCCTGTCAGCTAACGATCACATGTGCCCATTACCTTTTTCTTTGAAGTCGTTTCCCAACCAGAAGAATGAAAAACGTTAGAGACAAACTTTTACTCCATATTAAAGGCTGTGAATTTTTCTTTATGGAATGCTTGGCACTGTTTATAAATACAGTGTTCTGTCAAATTTTGATAGCAATGTTAATTGCTAATTGTTAATGGCAATGTTGAAATGCTGATGCCAAAATGACATGTGGAAACTTGGGAACTTGATGTCTACATGTTCTTTTTAAGAGACATTCAACTTTACCATGAGAAAGACCTGCCCTTGCACTATGGAATGAGCACAGTATATTAACTTTCTAAGGGTCTCTGGGGAATAGTTAAATAAACTGGAAACTTAGAAGCAAATATAATGCCAAAAACAGCATTCATTGCTGTCCCTCAGAGGTCACTACGTTGCTGTACTTGCTAAGTAGTGCTGATGTCAAAGTACTTTCATGCCACTTAAGGCTATTTTTTTTAACAATGCAAAGTGAGAGTGCAATATTTCCAAAAAGGCACTAAAGACCAATGTTCTTATTTTGCTCTTTATTAATTAAGGAAACTACTCTTGTTTTCCTTTTTTGTGTGATGTGCATCACAGACAGCCTAATTTGAGTTTTTCATTTATGAAAGTGAACACTCCTCTTAGAGCTGCTTTAATTGTATCCTCCCGGTTTCAGGAAACTGTGCTTTCATCTCCATTTGGTTCTAAGACGTTTTAAGCTCTCCATCCAATTTATACCCTGAGGCACTGATCATAAAACTCTGTATTGTTCAGTTTCCATATTTGCAAATATTCAGTGTTTTCTCTTGCTGTTGATGTCTAGGTTTAGTCCATTCTCTTGTGATATAAAACAAAAGAGGTTATTTCTAATTTCTCATACTTTTGAAGACTTGGTTTATATCCTAAAATGTTATCTGCTTTACAGAATGTTCCATGGGCCGCTGTATTCTGCTGCTGTCAGGTGAATATTCTGTAGATTCCTGCAAAGTCCATTTGGTCTATAATGACATTTAATTATTGTGTCTTTGTTGCTATTTTATCTGGATTGCATATCTACTAGTAAAAGTTTAGGATTACAGTCACACATTATTATCATATTGGGGTCAATTTGAGCCTTTATGTCTAATAATATTTTTTCACGAAATTGAGTATAGCAGTGTTATATTTGCATATATTTATAATTGTTACATACCATTGATGGATATCTCCCTTTATCAATCTGAAGACTGTCCTTGTTTCTTCCAGCTAAGCCTGGTTTGAAATATACTCTGTCAGATATGGTTATAGCCAATATCTTGCTTTCTTTGAGGGTTTCATTTGTTCATATTAACTTTTTTCATCTTGTTAATTTTAAGCTGGGTTTGTCTTTTTCCAGTGAGGTACGTCTCTTTCAGGCAGCCCAATACTAGGTGGTGTTTTTAACCCAGTTTGCCACACTGTATGCTTCATTTAGTGAGTGGAGATTATCAACATCCTCTGTTATATAAAGATGTGTATTAGTTCCTATCATTTGATATTTATGCGATGTTAATTTCCCAATCCTCATGTGCTTTCTATTATTTAGCGATATTTAGACTTTCCTGTATTGTCCTGGCTGTTTATCTCCCTCTAATATAAAATGGTGTAAGACTGGTCATGTATATTTGGGATTCTAAGTAAATTCCTTGACCTGTTTGTACAATATTTGGAACTTTTTCTTATTGTTTGATTGAGTACGTTTTAGTATAAAATTTAGTATAGGTATAGTTTGTACTTCAAAATGTAGAAGACATATTTTTAAATATAGGTATAAAAATGACTTTCTGAATATGATTGTTTCAGCTCAGGAAATGAGTAGAATTGATATATAATTACACAAATCTGAAATCTTTCATGCAGTAAATGACATAAAAAAGTGAGGAGACATCCCAGCGAGTGAGAAAATTCTTTATGTACTCTTCCTGATGAGAGATTGACACCCAGAACATATAAAGAGCACACACGCTTCTTCTTCCTCGGGAAAACACCAAATGGCGAATGACGCCGGTGTAGCGGGATGGCCCGGAGGACCGGAGGACACGGGGGCCCAGGATTAGGAGGTCATGGCAGCTTCCGCGGAGGATTCGGCAGCGATCTTAGGGGCAGGGGCCGTGGTCGAGGCCGCGGGGCTCGTGGAGGTAAAGCTGAAGACAAGGAGTGGATCCCTGTCACCAAGCTGGGCCGCCTGGTTAAGGACATGAAGATTAAGTCCTTGGAGGAGAGCTACCTGTTCTCCTTGTCCATTAAGGAGTCTGAGATCATTGACTTTTTCCTGGGCGCATCCCTAAAGGATGAGGTTCTGAAAATCATGCCAGTGCAGAAGCAGACTCGGGCTGGCCAAAGGACCAGGTTCAAGGCATTTGTCGCTATTGGGGACTATAAAGGTCACGTTGATCTTGGTGTTAAGTGCTCCAAGGAGGTCGCCACTGCCATCCCAGGAGCCATCATCTTGGCCAAGCTCTCCATCGTCCCTGTATGGAGAGGCTATTGGGGAAACAAGATTGGCAAGCCCCACACTGTTCCGTGCAAGGTGACAGGCCGCTGTGGCTCTGTGCTGGTGTCTCATCCCTGTCCCCAGAGGCACTGGCATTGTCTCTGCTCCTGTGCCCAAGAAGCTCCTGATGAGGGCCGGTATAGATGATTGCTACACATCAGCCAGAGGCTGTACTGCCACCTTGGGCAACTTTGCCAAGGCCACTTTTTTGCCATCTCCAAGACCTACAGCTACCTGACCCCCGACCTCTGGAAAGAGACTGTGTTCACCAAGTCTCCTTATCAGGAATTCACTGATCATCTTGTGAAAACCCACACCAGAGTCTCTGTTCAGAGGACCCAGGCTCCAGCTGTGGCTACCACATAAGGTTTTTATACAAGAAAATGAATAAATTAAGTCTGCTAAAAAAAAAACAGAACACACAAATACCAAAAGAACTAATAATGCAATCAGTGATGGCCATATAAGTGGGGCACTTCTCAGTTGAAGAAATAAAAATGGCTTAACAATACACGAAAAGGTGTTAAATCTTGTCAGCCATTAGAGAAATGCAAATCAAAAGTTATATTAATATTCCTAAGAAAATAAAATAAGCTATACATGTTGTGAAGATATGGAATAAAGAGAACCTTGCTTCTCTGACAGTGGGGATATGATTTCTATAACTGCTAAAGAAACATCCTAATAAAACTGAAACTAGAATTCCCATATGAGCTAGCCATCCTATTCCTGAATCAAAGACAGCATGTCCTGGGCATATACCCAGAGGATTCCCCAGCATGTAATAAGGATACATGCTCAACTGTGTTCATAGCAGCCTTATTTATAATAGCCAGAAGCTGGAAAGATCCCAGATGTCCCTCAACAGAGGAATTGATACAAAAATGTGGTATATATACAGAATGGAGTACTATTCAGCCATTAGAAACAATGAATTCATGAAATTCTTAGACAAATGGATGGAGCTGGAGAGCATCATTCTAAGTGAGGTAACCCAGTTTCAAAAGAACACTCATGGTATGCACTCACTGATAAGTGAATATTAGCTTAGAATCTTAGAATACCCAAGACACAGTCCACATATCAAATGATGTCCAAGAAGATGGAAGGAGTGGCCCCTGGTTCTGGAAAGGCTCAGTGCAGCAGTATAGGGGAATATCAGAACAGGGAAGTGGGAAGGGGTGGATGGGGTAACAGGGGGAGGAAAAAGGACATATGGGACTTTTTTGGGAGCGGAAGCCAGGAAAAGAGAAATCATTTGAAATGTAAATAAAGAATATATCGAGAAAAAAAAAAGAAAAATAAGACAGCATGTGAAAGAGATGCCAGTCAACCCATCTTTTTTGTAACACTATTCACAATTATTACAACATGAAATGCGGGAAGAGACTAGTTGCTCTTCAGTGAAAGAATGGGTGATGTAAATACAATAAACACACATACTAAGAATAAAATCAATGTGCAGGGAATAGAGACTAAAGGATGCTTATCCTGAAATTGGGACATTTATAGCACAACTCCTCATTCCAAGGGTGAGGTATCATCTTGGAAGAGGGGACCGAAAGATTGTTAAAAGACAGTAGTTAGGTACAAACATTTTTCTGTGCACATCAGGGTAATTGCACATATAAAGTGATAGCAGCTGTGACTACTTTCATTACAAGACCAGCATAATCTCAAGCCAGACAAAATTCCAGCAGAGAGGAGAGCAGAAGTCATGAAGTTCGATCCTTAGCTGAAGAGCTTTAGCAATTGATAGCTATTGGGGGAGAAGATTCAGTTTTCTCCAGGGATGCAGACTCTCAGAGGCTCCCTGTGGAACAACAACAAAAAAAGGTCCTATCCCCATGCTAATACAATTAGCATTAAGGGACCTTAGAGGACCTTTAAAAAGCAAATACATGAAGTTTGTAAGTGGATAGGCAAGGGAAAGATTGGAGGTAAGGGAGTAGGGGGTAGATTTGATCAAAACCTATTACATTCATGTGTGAAATTCTCCAGAAAAAACATTTAAAAGAGTGAAATTGTCATCTTTCAAGAAAAAAAATGGATGAAACTAGAAATTATTACCTTCAACTGTAATAAGCCAGATTCAAGAAGACAAGTATCACATTTTTTCTCCTATGTGGGTTTGAAAAAAAATCCAAGTATATTACATCGATCCAGTGTGAACAGTGTGGGAGGCAGCTTTGTGAAGAGTGGAGAAAAATGCAAACTGTCTCAGTGATCTCAGCAAATGGAGTTATTATGAACAGTGTCATATGCAGGTTTCTCTGACACTTGCCTTCTATATAGATGCTCTTAGTGGTGATATAGGTACATAGTGCTGAGTTTTAAATCAATGAGGACTTATTGTCATTGCCAAAATGAACTTTAACCGTTAACGTGAATTACTTGAAGCCCTAATGCTCCCCTCATTGCATTACAAGTTATTTTGTCTTTAGAGATTGACAGTTGGCTTTGGGAATAATGATGTTTGTAAAATGGTATGAGGATCTGAGGAAGCTCACAGAGAATGATTAAGGCATGGAAGGAGTCCTGACTGAATATGTATTGTTGACTTCTGTAGTGCTGTGACAAGGATCAATGCTACAGACCCATGGGAATTTGGAAAAGCCTTTGCCTACCCTGGTAAAGTGAGGAAAGGATCAGAAGAATGAGAAGACCTTCCTCTGGACTGAGTGAAAATGCTGACAGTGTGCAAGTATGACATATTGTGTACTGTTCACTAGTGTGTTCAAAAACTAGCAACCCACAGCTTCTTTCTCCCAGATATTTACAACCTGGAATTGCTCACCTATGGACACCTCCTGCTACACTAGCTAACCTCTCCTCGAGTGCTGTAGAGGATAAGGCTGCTGAGTTTCCTGACTGTAGTGTAGTTGGCATCCTCTGTCAGTGTATGCATAGTCCACGTCTGTGTGTCTATCCCCCCTTCATTCCTTTGCAGCTCCTAGTCAAGGTTCTAGGACCCAAGCAATGCTGGATGTTTCAATATGGTTTAGGTTGGTTTAAATGAGATTTGGGTTGGAACTTGTTCCAGTTAGTTTTAGGCAGAAACAACTTAATAGAGGATAAATTTATTTCAGCACATATTTCAGTGAGGGGCAGTCCATCAAGGCAGGTAAGCCATAGCATCTTGGACAGTTCCGTTCATAGTTGTAGGAATACGTGGCAATGTTGGGTCATGTCTCAGAGGATCTAAAAGCAGAGAGAGCTTAGGTTACTGGGGCTTGGCTGAAACCCTAAAAGTTTGTCTGTACATTCTCCAGCTAGCCCTGATATGTTTTGTAATACAGTGGTATGATGCAGTAGAAGGGGGAACCTTAGTGGACCCATGCTAAGGCATTGACCCTGCCAATACACCTACAACCTGTCTAGTATAACATGAAGTTTATGGGGAAAGAGAATGGGGGTAAGAGGGAGTGTGGGAATGTAAGGGGACAGAGAGGGACAGAAAGACAGAGGAGAGAGAAAGAAGGGAAGAGACCTTCAAACATGTGGAGAGAGGAGTGGGAACGAAGACCCAGACAGGAGGAGGGAGACAGAAAGAAATGTTGGGAGAGACAGAGAAAGAGACAGAGAGAGAGAACAGGAAGAAAGAAAGGTAGGAGAGGAGAGGGGAAGGGAGGAGAGAGAGAAGAGAGGGAAGGGAAAGAGAGGGAAGAGGAAGAGGGAGGGGAGGGGAGAGCAGGGGAGAGGAGACAGGACAGTCTTTTTATAGCAAGTCAGGCTCCTACCTGGCTGTTGCTAGATAACTGTTGGGTGGCGCCTAGAAGAAATGTTAAGAGCCTCCATCTTCTGAAGGCTTTGTGACTTCCAAGTCACCACCAGCTTAAAAACTTTAGCTTGTGGGGGACATCTAATTTTTAATCATAATAAAACCATGATTTCTTCCTACATTCCTATTCAATTGTAAGAACATAATGAGCCTGAATGTGGTGGTAGTGGTGGTGGTGGTGGTGGTGGTGGTGCTGGTGGTGGTAGTAGTGGTGGGGTGTTCAAAAGAATCAAACAGGCACAGTGATTAACATTATTAAAATCATACTGAGGGTTCCTAAGTACCTGTTGAATAACCCATGAAGATTTGCTGGGTTATTTTCCATTTCCCATTTCCTCTTACACTTCTCTTGTCTTTCATTTCATTTTCCTTAAATTGTTTCCTGTAAACTTCTCTCTGGTTGCTACTTTCCCTTTATCCTTTGTCACAATTATGGCTTAGGCTTACATATAATTACAACTTTATCTGCCTCACAAAAGGCAAATGAGGGTAAAATGCTTACCTTGAGGTGGTACCTTGAGGGGTCAACCATCCAATCTCAGGGAGAGGGCTGTAAATTGCTTAAATTTAATTTAAAAATGATGTCCTTTCTTCACTCCCTTATTAAGCTTCTTACCACTTACTGCTCTTGGCTTGCATTTATAAATAATTGCTTGTTTTTCTCCGCTCACAAAATATTTGCTAAGTTTTTAAATAAATGATGAGCACAATTATACTTAGACATATTTATTGTTGCTACCACATTCTTTTAGATTCAACAGTCTATGCAAGTGAAGGTGAAAGTACTGATGCCAGCTGTCATTCTTCAATGCTGAGCTCCAGGTGGCTCTTGGTAAACAGAGATCTCCTGCAGCTGATCTCCCTGCTCAGGCTGGCTATCTGCATTTTTCCTAATGGGGCATTTTTAGGAAGTAAAATGAATTCACTAGACTCTGCAACCCCAGTGTGGCATGGCTGCCATCTTTCTCCTAACTGAAATGAATTAAAATAATGGCAAATCAATTTCTTTGTATTGGTTTGCATTTAGGTTTGCATTGAGGGTCTAGCTAGCTTAAGACACAGGGCAATACATTACAGCAAACCACGAGACCAATAAGAGGTAGACCCGGTTGTCTCCTCCCTCCTCTAGTAAGACTGAATCCCCTGCCTGGTTTTCTGTTAATTTCCAAAATATATGAAGGCTTTTTTTTCCTGTGAATGTATTATCAAATCTAACTCAACTTTGATTTCAAATATACCTTCTCATTAAAGGCTTCACTGGTGGTCTAATTCTCAGGCATCTCAGGTCCAAATTGGCATACAGAGACTCTGAAGAGGAAAAATCATATGTCCCTCCCCAAATCCATCTCCTGGGAAGAGCAATGAAAGGCTGATCATAGTCTTAGACCAAGCAATAGAATTGCCTCCTTTCAACAGCTGTGGGCATTAGTCTGTGGAGATATCATCACCCAGAGGTTTCCTTCAGATAGGAGATAAATGAGAGAAGCATGAACAGAATTTGCCACAGGACAGAAAGGTTGCAGTTTGGTTCTATGACATTAATTATCACCACAAATTAACCATTCTCACCTCTTTCTGTCCCTCATGGGAAGAAAAAAAACCATTGTCACCTCCTGTCATCTCTATAATCTTCAATCTTAGGTGCACAGTTGCATTGGTCTGTAGGTACAATCTATGTTTCTCAATAGATATATTCTGGGATAAATGACCACTTAATAAATGTCATATTAATGTTTTGGTTTGATCGTGTAAGGCACAGGTGGATGCGTGAGAGAATATTTTCTAAATTGTGAAATATCAAAGGGATTTTTAAAGCTGAGGGTCAGATCTTGGCCTAATTACTCTTTATTGCTTTAGATGACAAATATTTTTAGTGTGTCCATTCGTGCAGGCATGCATGCATGCACATGTGCTTGTGGGGATTCTGTAGGACTAGGTATGTGGATGTATGTGTGTGTATATTCAAGTGCATGTACGTTTGTAGGTGTCCTAATGCCCCAGCAGATCCGAGGACATCTTTGGATGTTTGCTCATTAGGCATTATCTATCATACTTTTTGACATAGAGTCCCTTACTGGATTGGGATTTATGGATTAAGCCAATGAATTTGCTTGCCTTTGCCCCCAGAACTATGTTACAAACATGTCCCAGGTACGGGTGCTTTCTCAGGAAATTTTACTGACTGAGCAGTCTTGTATGTCTGACCAATACTTTTGAGGATAAATTAGAGTTGATTATTATGATAGTTATTGATATGGAACTGAACAAGACACATAAAAAATAACATAGAAAAATATTTCATATGTATGGGTGATATCACTTGAAATACAAGTAAGTCATGTATTCACTTATTGTAAAGAATAAATAAATCATTTTTAATATAAAAATCACATACATATATAGATTATATAAATAATTGTGGATATACTTTAGAATGACATGTCAGTATATTACCATAAAGCAGAGCATAAGCTGTATTAAGTTCTTTTTGGAAATTTTTGTTCTGTTATTGCATTTTCCAGTTTTGTCTTCCTTTGTACTTCTAGGTACACTTGAGAAGTTGCTTTGGAGTGTGATAATAAGCCTGAAGAGCCACAGTACGATGATTTGCAAATAATGTCTCCACCACTATTGTATTCTCCACTTGGAAAAGTGTCTTACCTAGAAAATTTCTTTTCATACAGGCACTGCACAATTGCATTAGAGGTAGTTTTTATGATACATTTCACCATTATTGCTTCATTTTTTTCAAGTACTGATGTAATACATTATTCTCAGTTCTTCATCCTCTGCGCTATAAGTACATTCCACATTTTTGTAAGCTCAAACTGTGGCCCACCAGAGGAACTGTGTGAGTATTACTCTGTCTCTTATCTAGAATGAACACATAACATTGAAGGGCCATGTGAATTACTTAACTTGTAGGAATGTTCCTCATAGATTCCTTGTGGTTTCTATGTGCAAAGATGTTGTGAGCTATCCTGCATATAGTAGCTTGAATAAAAGCTATCTCAAACATGTAAAATCAATCACAATATTGATGATTAGACAAAACAAAGCCATATTAATGTATGAGGAATGTGTTGTGAGAGGAAAGCGCTGAGTTGGAAGGACATATTCTATCTTATGCTGTGGGAAGATGGACCCACCTAAGTTCGTTCATCCAAAAAAAAAAAAACATGAAGGACAGTGGAAGAGCAACCTTTTCCATTCAGCTTTGGCTTTTCATTTTGTTGTTTTTGAAACAACTCTCAGAAAATGAAAGATTAAAGGAAAGCTCCCTGCCCAATACAAGAAAGCAACTGCCTTTGTTACTTTGCTTCTAAATGTAAGCTTACAAATGAGAGTCCAGGCTTTAGAAGAAAACCAAAGATAACAGGGCCGAGACATCCCTCTGTCCTGTGTACTCTGAGGATGTTGCTTCTCTGGCTGAGGAAGAATGAACAGAAGAGGAAGAGTGAAGAATGGCTCCAGATGGTGTCAGGAGACTCAAATGGCTGTCTGTACTGCAGGCCAGTCCACTGTCCTTATATGTTCCAATATCTGCCATGACAAGGGAACTCCGTATGAGTCAAGGGGAGAAGGTGTCCCATGTCTGTGCTTTTACTATAGTTGTTCAGGGATTCCCACAGAAATTCATTTTTAAAATCAGAAAGGTTCTTCCTGTAATGGTGAATCATGATTGTCTTGAAATAAGAGCGAACATCCCTCTGAGTGTCTGTGAGGGATTTTTTCATAGACTATTAGATCATGAAGGTCCTGACTTAAAAATGACTTAATTTCATGATGGATTTAAAGTTTAAATCCATCTTCTGTGGAACTGCAGGAGATGGTACATCATTCAAAGAAGTGTATCTCTGGGCACTTGACCTTGGGTGTTAACTTGTCCTGGCCTATTCTTTTATTCCTGATGCTAGTATCCCTGTCTGCCTTAAATTAAGTAGCTTATGCCATGCATCTTCCTTTGTAGGGACTGGAATATTTGAAAATGAGAAATAAATAAATTCTTCCTCTCTTAAGGTATTCGCTGGGCAATTAGCTGATTGAGACACGCCTCTCCCTGCCACCTGGTATGCTGCCTTCACCTTTGTGTCCAAGGTACCTGTATTTCCACTTCCCTTTACAGGATACCTCTGCAAATAGAGTGTGTCAGGATTAGCAAATGCCACTTCCTTTCCGAGGGGGATCCTGATTAAAGACTCCTTTCCCTTGCATCTCCTTGCACTTATACCAAGAGTCCCAATGTCAGAGCATCTTTCTTGAAGTCTGAGCTGTTCTGCTTGACCCAGGTTCCATTGTTTTCTTTTCCCCCTCACAAACAATGATGCTTCACTTGCATGTACTTCTCCTTGTAGAAAAATAGAAATTATTAGAAACTCATCCTTTTATTTCCATTAATTAAATAATTAATTAATTAATTTTACATCTCAATTGCAGCCCTCCCCACCTCCCAGTCTCGCCCTTAAACATTCCCCCCATTATCTCCTCCCTTTCTCCTCAGAGAAGGGGAAGCCTCATCTAGGTATCCATTCCCAGCAAGACTAAGTGCATCCTCTCCCACTGAGGTCCAACAAGTCAGTCCAGCTAGGGGAAAAGGATACAATGGGAGACAACAGTCAGAGACACCCTTGCTCCAATTGATAATGGATCTACATGAGCACCAAGCTGTACATTTGCTACAAATGTATAAGGTCCAGGCCCTGCATCCTCCTTGGTTGGTGGTTCAGTCTCTGTGAGTCCTCCTCAGCTCAGGTTAGTTGACTCTGTAGATCTTCTTGTGATGTTCTTGATTCCTCTAGCTTGCTCACTTCTAACACTCAGCAAGACTCCCTGAGCTCAACCTGATGTTTGGCACTGGCTCTCTGCATGTTTCCATCTGCTGATGGATGGTGCCTTTCAGGAGACAGTTATGCTATGTTCTTATCTTCAAGCATAGCCCAGCATCATTGATAGTGTCAGGGGTTAGCTCTTTCACATAGGATGTATCTCATGTTGGGCCAGTCATTGGTGGGTAGGTTTCTCAGTCTCTGCTCCATCTTTATCCCTGAACATCTTGTAGGCAAGACACATTTTGGGTAGAAGGTTTTGTGGGTTGACATCCCCCTCTCTCTACTGGAAGTCCTACCTGGCTACAGGAGGTGGCCCTTTCAGTCTCCATATTTTCTGCTGCTGGTAGGAATCTCAGCTAGTGTCACCTCCCCATGGATTTCCGAAGCCTCCCCTATCCCAGGTATCCCCTAGTCCTAGAGATGTCCCCCACTGATTTCTATTCTCATTCCCAGACCCTCTCCCTCTCCCCACACCTCATCCCCATCCCAATTCCATTCCTCACCCCCTCTTTCATCCAGCTCAAGAAATTAGAAAACCATTCTGCACTAATAGGAATCATTCTTTCATTCTGCTATCCATCATTGCTTTTGTTAAAGGCACAATACCAAAGTATAATCTTGCCCCAAAGGGAGATAATTATTTCACATTGATACATTTGAAAAGAGCTTCCAGGCTAAGTGCTGAAGGCATTTTTAATTATTATTGTTTCTTCCTGGTAAGCAGGAAGGTAAGCCCTGTGATTGATTCCTGTGCCTATGCCATAAAAGCATTTTAATTACATGAAAGATTGTTAGAGTTTAACTTAGTGAGGAATTAGCATAACTCAGGATTTGTAAGACTAAATACAGTCTGCCAAGCCAAGTGCCACAGTAATCTACATTTCTATTAGTCTTCAAATGACTAATATTTTAAATAAGATATAGTGAAAACAACAACACAGAGAATGGGGCCAATGTCACTTTTTACCTCCATCAGTATTACCTTAAGTATTGCTATTACTTGAGTAATGAAGTAATGATAATACTTGAGGATTATTATTATCATTAGTCTTAAGACAACAGTCTACAGGATAGTTAGGGGCAAGAAAGACCAGCATTTTTCATCATTCTGAGTGTAGGATTATAAAAAGTAGGACTTGTAAATTTGAGTAAGAATAAGAGTAAAATGATAAGATCACAACAGGCAGTTACCAAGGAAGTAGTGAAGAGGTCAACTAACTAAAGTCTATTGGAAAATTCCACAGGCCCCTTCACTCCTGGAACAGAGGTCATGGAGCACATAGGCACCCTTCCCTGCCAGAAGGGAGAGGCTGATTACATTCCACAGAAAGACCACAGAGAGGACCAACCATCTGCCACCTGCAGATAAAGGAAGCCCTTGCTACCTCATTCCCTAAGAAAAAATCAGTTTGTTTGTTTGTTTTTATTTTCTTTTTGGGTTTTTTTTGTTTTAGTTTTTTAATTTTTTATTAGATTTAGTCTTCATTTACATTTCAAATGTTGTCCCTTTCCTGGTCCCTCTCCCCAAAAAACCCCTAACCCATCCCCTCTCCTCTTGGTCACCTATCCACCCACTCTTGCTTCCCTGTACTGGCATTCCCCTATACTAGGGCATCTAGCATTCTCAGGACCAAGGACCTCTCCTCCCTTTCATGTCCAACAAGGCCATCCTCTGCTACCTATGCAGCTGAAGCCATGGGTTCTCTTTGGTTGGTGGTTTAGTCACTGTGAGCTCTGAGGGCACTGGGTGGTTGTCTTTTGTTAGCTTGGTTTTGTTTTCTCCTATGTGTGATGTGCATGAATGTGAGTATGTATGTTCACATGTATGTAGGATTTGAGTGTATGTGTCTAAGTGTACGTGTACACGAGTGGATGTTCCTGTAGAGGCCTGAAGCTCATGTCGAGGGACTTTTTCTAACGTTCCCACATTATTCATTGAGAAAAGATTTCTTTTTCTTTTTTTCTTTCTTTCTTTTTTTTTTTTTGGTTTTTCGAGACAGGGTTTCTCTGTATAGCCGTGGCTGTCCTGGAACTCACTCTGTAGACCAGGCTGGCCTCGAACTCAGAGATCCGCCTGCCTCTGCCTCCCAAGTGCTGGGATTAAAGGCGTGCATCACCACCGCCCAGCTGAGAAAGGATTTCTTAACTGAATCCAGAGCTCATTATTTTGGTTAATAAAGTTAATTGGCCTACTCTAGGGAACTGCCTGTCCCTGAGCCTTTTAATGTGGGAATTAGAGGCAGGCTGTTCTGTACACCTCATATTTACATGGGTTCTGGGGTTCTCAACCCTTGTCTTTACACTTGCCTAATAATCACACTAGCAAAAACATCTCCTTCAATCCTGCTTATATTTTGAAACCTGTACTGTTGGAAGTGAGTGGTGAATTCTGGGCCCAGCAATCTGTAATACGCTGCTAAATGTTTGATTTCGTGTCTAGGAAGAACAGTGGCACCATGGGAAGAACTTGCTTGTCTGATCTCACCCCATTGATTTTCCACTGAGAAGACCATGAACTATTCCCACCTCATTCATAATATCTTAGTTACATCCACCTAACCTGTCATATGAACATAAAAGAGAATCAAGCAAGTATTCCATCTCTGCCTTTGATGAGTGGAGCTTGTCACTGGCTCTTGACTATCAAACTCTGAAATAAAATGATGAGCAGCTTTGGATTCCTTGACATTTTTTACTAGATCACTCATTTACGTAGATGTTTGAAATCACCCTGCTATCAAGCAGTTGTATGAAAATCCTTGCAAATATTAAATATCAAAAAGTGAAAACACTCAAGTTCTGAGAGACATCAATACATAAACAAATAACTCTTTCTTCAGCTACACACTTGGACATTTCCTGGAAAGAGAAATTAATCTTCTTAAATTGGCATTTTATGAGAGTTCTTTAGTTAGAGTGAAGACACACCTGACTCATTATGTTTTAAAATAGTAATTATTGCAGTTAAAAAAAATGACTGGATATGAACACTCACTAGTAAATTTAGACCACCTGGGCATAAGAAATTATTAATTGTACTTCTAGTCAAATGAAGAATTTGAAACTACATCAGCAATGCAGTAGATGGATAGCCATTCAGAAGTTTTTCAGAGTTCAAACTCAGATGCCTTGCTGCCAAATAGTTATCAGAAAATTGATGATGAGAAAATTGTTCTGAAGGCTGCCTAGAGAGTAGCTGTCAAAAGATTAATTGTAAAAGATGGAAGATTGCCTGGAGAACTAACCTGCTTCTAACCATCTCTTTTCCTGTATGTGTGTGTGTGTGTATGTGTGTGTGTTTGTGTATGTGTGTGTGTTATGAATATGTGTGTATGTGTATTTATATGTATTTTTACCTTTAAATAAAATTTACTGAACAGCATTGTATATTTGAGAGCTAATAAGTTGCTCAAAGGTTTTTTTTTATTAGTTTATTTTTGAAATATTGGGTTTAATCATCTCTTGAATGTCAAACATGAAAGCAGGTGATATTGCTATCAGCAGCTACTTCAAATTTCAGTGTGTTCCTAACTTAAAACATCACAGCACAGTGTTCTGAAGCAAGTATTTTCCATTTCATTGGCTGTAGTTTGGTGATACTGAATGACCTTCATCCAGGGACTTCAAGAAAGCTTGAGTCCCTTTGTTGAATGCACTCCAGAATGTTTCTGCAAACCTGATTTATTATGGGCACATTTTCATATTTATAAAGTCCCATGGGAAGAATTTCCCCCAGGTCTCACTATATAGAGCAGATTTTTCCTTTGAAGAAAGAATTATTATTTTTCATTTTTAACTTAAAATTCTTATGAGAATCATATACTGAAGATTCATTTATTTTTTTGCCCTCTATATACAGTGACTACCAGAAAGCCTGGGTTAAAATTCTCACTTGTTTCTTTAAAATACTTCTAGGTTTTTACATATACAACTGACACATATGTGACTTTACTTTTTATCTGTGAATTATTTTTACTATCTTCAGCTTTTACCAAAATTTATGACTTGGTTTGACTGTATCAATGGCTTGGGCAGCTGCATAGTTGAAAATCCACTCCCGCATGTGTGGTAGTAACTCACAGAAGATGTGTAATGGTTTCGGTACAATCTGCAGGCATTTGTGCAGGAGTCTCCATTCTCCTGCAGTTGTCGACCGACCACCTATTAAATTTTGGGGAGGGGGGTCTATGAGTCTTGTTTCCTTGAACCACCTGTTTTCTACAATGGCTTCCTGCTAAGAGCTTCCCAAGCACTACTCGTGCTGGGATGGATTTTCAACTGACAAGCTCTCTGAGCCACAGATGATACCACTCTAAATAACTCCCAAATACTCACTGGTTCACCTAAATGGACTTAGATGTTATCATTTCTCAAGCATGTCACTTGACATGCTTTATCTATGACAAATTGAAATAGAAGAGAAGACTAAGCTTATCATGATGGTAAATTCATTTCTCTATATTAATCATGGATCTTAGAATGGATTCATGGACATGCATTTGTTGTGGTCTGAAGAATTAGATACAACTTGATTGCCCTGCAGAAAAGAGGGAAACATTTGGTTATTTTGAATTATTTTCACTCATTTTCTCTGATCAAATTTTGCTTTGTTTTTTCTAAAATACAATAATCAGAATTTGACACAGTACTTAAAATTATTTCTTTATTAGTCTCTCTCTATAAACACATAATACATAACACATTCTATGAAAGCAGGGATTTGGTTATCTTTTTTTTCATTGCTAAATTAGAACAACTTCAGTAATGGTGGGCAATATGACTAATAAATATTTTTTTAGTCATTTGTTCAACAGATAGATCAGTGTATAACTAAGACCAACACAGTAATTTCCCTGCCTGCCGCCTTTTTCTTTTCCTAAACCGGTTTATTTAGCTTATGGTACCAAAGCAGGAAAAAATTTAAAAGTTGTGGCTGGAAAGATAGCTCATCAGTTAAAAACACTTGTTCTTCCGGAAGTCATGGTTCTGATTCTAGCATCCATAATGGAGGCTCACTGCAATTTGGAATTCCAGTCACAGAGTTTCTGACATCTTCTTTTGAGTTTCCTAGGCACTAGTTATGCATGTGGTGCACACACATACATATTTACTTATAGACATAAAATGAAATAAATAAATAAATGTAAAAACATAATTAAAAATGTTTTTTACTGTCCCAAGTCTAATATAGAAGAAATATGATAATTATATAGTTAGATATATTATACAGCTAGAGATTGCATATTTTCTCACATCACATATTTCTGGTTTTAATTCTTTTATTATTTGCTAAAATAATAAACTTTAAAACTGTAGGCAAGGACAACAATAGACATGCCAAATTGGACAGAGGAAAGTCCAGCATATTGATGTCTACAGAAGAACTTGAGGCAACTAAACAATGCTCAGAGGGGGAGAAATATTTGTCCCTTTGGAATAGCACATCAATTTGTTATCCAGCATTAAATGCTAAGTCCAGAATGTACATACAAGTAACATTATACAGATTTATAGGGCTAAATTCAAGAACATACATACATATATGCATCTAACAAAAATTAATAAACAAAGCTGGCATGAATTTGTAAGAGAGCAATGGGGTACATGAAGGTGCTTAGAAAGAGGAAATGGAAGGGGAAATTATGTAATTATAAGTATATTCTCAAAATAGAGCAAAAACATCCAAACAAATATGAAGACATTTGTGTAAATCTAATCACCTATATTATATTTTCTAGATAATTTTAGCTTTCCAGGACAGAAAAACTCAAACTCTTTGAGACTTTAGAAGGAAAAAAAAGCACATAATTTCTGCTACCACTGCCACTGTCACTGCCACTACCACTGCCACTACTACTACAACTACTACTACTACTACTACTACTACTACTACTACTACTACTACATGCTGAAGATCTCTGAGTGCTGTACTAGTTTCCTGAATCTCCTGCTTAGGACCATTGCCTTCAGATCTGTGTACAGTGCCACAGCCAGTTTTGAATTACTGCTGAGAGGGCATGGGAGAAATCATCCTTTCGTTTGGCTTGTAGCTTCTAATATTTCTAGCTTGTCATTAAATAACAATGGGAAAATTAGATCAGAAATTGTGTTTTTCTATGCACAATGCTTTGATTATCCTATAATATAAATATTGTCTTCTTGAATGAAGTTGTGCTTTCCAGTAGATATGAAGCTCTCCTGTTGGTATCTGCTCTCCTCTCATCAACTAGTTCTAGATTACTTACCCACTTGCCCATTTAAAACATGTAATGAGTGTTTATTACATTGTATGCACTGTGCTGAGTGTTATTAAGCTAGACACCAATGACAAATACTATTTATTTTTAAAACAGAGAATCAATAACTTTTCTTTTATACTTTAATGACATCAACAGCTTAATGTGGGATGACATTATATATGACCAAAGGCATTTCCTTTTTGATTAGAGGTTGTTCTGGCCAATTCTTATATAAAAAAACAAAAAGTTCTTAACGGTCATGTTTGTCTTTTCTCTTTACAATTATGTGTAAATTTTCTTAACCTTAGAAATCTTAAATATTAGCTTTTTGAAACTTACTGTTTTTAAGATCATTAAGGTAGAAAATAGTCATACTGATAATAAGGTGAACTTAAGGTGATAATCTAATATTCTGTGCCAGAAACTAGACATGTAGGTCAAATATTCATTTTATATTATATTACCATAATGAAAAAGGAAGAAATGGAATTTGGCAAGCACCTGTAACTGAATTCATTTCTGTTGCATGAATTCCTGATAGTTTATGGATGTAAGCTACTGGTACAATATAGGAAATTGCATAATATTTATGCTGGCTATTATGTTAAAATGTCTGCTTTGAAAACCCAACCTCCAAAGAACAGAAATGTTGGGGATGGGCCTGTTGCTGTTCTTGTGAACCAATCCCCTAGTGAGCAAAGGAGTCAATCACTGGGCAGGTAGGTGGTACTTCTGGGTTGGATGGAGGAAGAGAGGATGCAGGAGAGAACTGGGTGTTTTTGGAATGGAGACAGCATAGGGGTAAGATAAAACTGCAAGAGTTTCCTGGTATCATGGTGGATCCACAAGAATTTACCACTGGAGGAATCTGATTTCAATAAGGCTTAGGACAAGTTTAGGTTTTAGTTGTTGCGCCTAGAGATTGAGTTACCTTTGTTTCTGAACTAAGTTTGTGTTATGTTTTCCTTCATGCAGAGACTTGTCTGGGTTCAAGAGAGAAAGGAACAGCAGCAAAGGATGGATTTGCCAGAGGTGCACCACAAAGGGTGTGGAGAACTGGAAGCACAGAGTTGGAGTGGTAGTGCCCATGGGTGGGAACTTAGCAAGCTGGGTGGAGAGATTGAGAGATTTTGGAGTTCTGAGTCAGAGCATCCAAGAGATAAAAACAGGTTGGCATCCCAGAGGCATAAGCATAGAAAAGAGATGATTCTTTTTTAAATATTTCCCACAACAGATGGTGAACCAACATGTTGGGCAAGAATCCACTAGAAATTTAATATTATTACCCAGAGAGTTAGAGGTTTATTTTATTTTTCCATTTTTTTGTTCAAGTGAGTAGCTGGGTAGTGCTGAGATGAGTCATGTGGTGGACTCAAACATGGGAATTGAAACGTAGAAAGCAGGCTCTGAAGTACCCTGTTGTGGGGAATGTAGGCTGCTCTGAGTCAGACAGCTGTAGAATAAATGTTGCCTACTTCTTGGGGGGTAAAGATTGATTGAACTGTGAATTTATAAAATTGGTATTATTTGCTTTTAGGGTAGATTTATATACAGATTTTATCTGAATTAAATGGGAATTTTTGCCTGTGGTTCAAAACTAGGATAGTGAAAATTAGTCACTAGCTTTAAGTAGAGAGGACAGCGAATAGGTATTAATAAAATAAATGTCTGTGGTTCCAGGCAGAGAGCTGAAGAGATAGATGGTATAACAAATTGGCTGCTCTAGGCAGAGAGAGGAACCATAAGATTGTATAAGATTGCTTTACTTGCCTTGCAAGTATACTCATATTCTGTATAATGTGGGCTCCATGGAAATATTGGGTTTTATATCCTCTTGGCAATATAGGAAAAGCCTAAGTATAGGCACATACAGTATTTTAGTTTACTTCATTTGTTTTGGATTGTTTTAATTTGTACTAGGATAGGGAATATTAGTCACTGACTCCAGAGTAGAGAGTGCAGTGATAATCATTGCCTGCTTTGAACAGGTATCTATGTCTGTGGCTCCAGGTAGAGTGTTCAATGGACAGATGTACAGGTATTAACAAAATATGTCTGTGGTTCTGGGCAGAGAGCCAAACAGAAAGATGGCATAGTTTGTTTAACCAGTCATAGGATGTTCATTTTCTGTTAATGTGAGCACCATGGGAATCTTGAATGTCTTTTCTTGTTTGGCAAGATAAGAAAAGCCTAGTATAGGCACATGCAGTGCTTAGTTCACTTCAATTGTTTTGATTTTCAAAATGGATATGATTTTGAGATTTGTGACTATATTATTCCTCTGAGATAGAGGTCTAAATAAAGGGTTTTCTGATGACTGGCTGAAGGATATGCTGATTCGGGAGGTATGTTTTGTCTTTGCACTTTTAGAAAAGGTGATTAGTGTAAACACCATCCAGAGTAATATGGATTAGGTTTGATAGAGGGATCCCCTAGAGAAATCCAGATTCCAGAGAATCAAACAAAAAGGTTATCTTGATGATACTAAAATTTTGCTTTGAGATTTGTATATTGCAGAATATACAGCCTTGGTGAGTCTCGTGGTCAGAAATGCTGAACTGACCTGCTTGAACTCCTAATGTCTTAGACTTTCAGCAGGATACAGTCTGGATACAGGCATCAGAGACTAAATTAATGATTGGTGTGGTCTTCTTAAGGTCAACCAACTCCCCTATTTTCCCTACTCTTCCCCAGTTTCAAAAATATCTCAATGTTCATATTCAGCTTGAAGAAATTATGAAGAGTCATTGCCCCAGTTTTATTGGGCTTTGGGGCTGGAGGGCCTTATTCTAGGTTGCCTTTCTAAGTAATGTAGAAATGATCATAATTAGAACAGGGAGGAATTACTAAAATAGATTGGATAGCCATAATCTCATTTTGTAGAAATCTTTTTAACTGTTACTAAGTTGAAGTGATAGTTTCTTATTTTGGTGCAAAATCAGGGTTTTCGTTGGTATAAATTTCTTCTATTGATACAAAAAGGCTTAGACCCAGTCCTTTATTAACTGTTACTGTAAACTGATCTGAGATGATTAAGCCTGTGAGTTAAGGGCCAAATAGCAAATTCATGTCTCTGAGTTTATTGTTAGGGTGTTTTCAGAGATTTTAATTAGAAATAGCTGAGTATAGTTAATGGAGAACAATATATATATATTAGTTGGTTTCCAAAAATGTCAGAAATGCACAGAATGTGGTAGTTAATGTTGTTTATTCACTTGTTGTTGTGAGAATCTGCTCCTAACAGATTCCCATCTGTGCATTCAATGAAGCAACTGAGCATCTCACTTCCAGGTGAGGCTGTACATTTGTGGCTAGGTCACCACTGGGCGGAAATTGCCAGTCTCTGCTGCAGACCTGTACTTTTCTTGAAAGGACACAATTTATAGCTTAGTTCTGCTAAGACAGAATAGACTAGTCCTTAATATTTCTGTATCTCTAAGGTCTGTCGGATGATCCTGGGCTAGAAGGCTGAAGAAATGCTCCATCTTTCTGACTTACTAGGGCTTTATAGGTAGGCAGCTGTCTCTACAATTTGTCTTAGTTCTGGAAGCTGTGTTATGCTTTCTATATGTTTTCAGTTAATGTTGGTCATACTCGTATTTCTAAGGGGGTTGAATAACTACTTATAGTGTCATAGCCAACCAAGGCTATTTACTTTGAGAGAATAGATTTGAGAGGATAGTTTTCAGATTACATACAATCTAAAGCCAGGACATGAGTCAGGTGGATAATGATGTCTTTTAATTTAGGATAGATGATAATGTTCTATCTTAATGACAAAATTGATGGACTAGGGGTTAGCTTTAACTATACCTGATAAATTACAAAATGGAAATAGTTGTGCTCTATATTGAGAGAAAAGTTTTGTTTTATATTAGAACAGAAAGGGGAAGTGTGGTGAAAGTGAGAGCCTTCATGAGATAAAAACAGGTCAGACATTGCTCATCAGTGCCTGGCCGGCCAGGCTTCAGGGGCAGAGGCACACGTTTGGGAACCTGCCAGTTCCTCTTTTTAAATATTTCCCACAGCACAGAAACTGTTAGATAAACACAGGCATTTAGGTTTGGTAAGTCAAGATTAGAGTGTCATATTTTTTCTCTAGTATTCACTGACATTTATTTTCTGTTGTATAACACATATGAGCTTCATTTGTCTCTTTTTAAGAACTAGTTAAAAAGTTAGCAATCCACAGATTCTTCTAGGAGGATGAATGAAATCTTCAATGCAAAAATGCCCCAGAAGAAGGAGAGTAAGACTTCACCTCAGGACAAATAAGGAGAAAGTATGATTTTAGAACTAGGTGAAGACAGAGCAATTAGAAATGTCTTCATCCCTGTGCTATGATGTGCTAGATTCAAGAATGTTAATCCCCCTCTATCCTTTTTTCTACTTTTTCTCTTCTGAAACATCAACTCTTTCAAAGAATCTGAACTTTCAGAGGGAATGGGAGATAATTCTTATTGCAATTTTTCTTCCTGTTATGATGCTTATGCATATCATGTTATGATGCACTATAAAGCCAAACTTGTCTATAAGTCATAGAACCATTATAATACTTGTGTGGGCATTGATAATCATGCTACTATGTTTCAGGTTTTAAGCTAAGAGAAGAATTTTAATAATTGAAATAATTTAAGCAAAACAATATGAAATGAACGGGGGGATTGGTCAGTGGGTAAACAATTATCATGAATGTGTGAGAATCTCAATATGAATTCTCAGAACTCATGTACTGTGGACAGGGTTGTACAATCTATAATTGAAGTCATCCTAAGGCAAGATGGGAGGCCGAGCCAGAAAATTCTCTGGAAGCTCATGTGCCAGCTACCTGACACAGCAGAACGAGAGACCTTATCTTAAATAAGGTAAAAGGCATAAGCCTTCTGATCTCCACACATGTGCCACTCAATGATCATACCCACATTCACATACATGCCGTACACATACCCATTCTTGCAAAGACAACACTCACAAAACATTTTCACACATATTAACTTGCACATACATATAAACATACATATGGCACAAACTACACATACAAAGTAAAAAATGATTTTAGGGAAATACTGTAAAGAAGAAAAAAATGATCTGGTGGACCATAGTTAATGACTGTGTTTCCACTTAAACCACCTGTCTTCTTCTAAAGCAAGTTTTGTTTTGTAAAATATTCAAGGAAGGAAATCCAAGGACAAAGTGTGGATCAGAGACTGAAGAAAAGGCAATCCAGAGACTGCCCCACTTGCAGATTCATCCCATATCCAGACACCAAACCCAGGCAGTATTGCAGATATCAAGAAGTACATGCTGACAGGAGCCTGACATAGCTGTTTCCTGAGAGGTTCTGCCAGAGCCTGACAAATAAATACAAAGGCGTTTGCTTGCAGCCTACTGTTGGATTGAGCAGAGGGTCTCCAATGGAGGAGTTAGAGAAAGGACTGAAGGAGCTGAAGGGATTTGCAACCCATAGGAAGAACAACAATATCAACCAACCAGACCTCCCAGAGCTCTGAGGAACTAAATCACCAACCAAAGAGTACATGTGGAGGATTGCATGGCTCCAACCGCACATGTAGCAAAGGAAGGCCTTGTTGGTCATCAATGAGAGGATAGACCCTTGGCTCTGGGAAGGCGTGATGCCCCAGTATAGAGGAATTTGAGGGTGGAGAGGTGGGAGTAGGTGGGTGGGTTGGGGATCACCCTCATAGAAGCAGGGGGAGGGTAGATGGGATGGGGTTTTCTGGAGGAGAACTGGGAGAGAATAACATTTGAAATGTAAATAAATAATATATCCAATAAAAATAGTAAATTCCTGAGTATTTTGTTTGGGTAAACTATAGACACTTTTGTGTATAGCTTGACCATTTGGTCAGAATTATGAATGATATTAGAGTACCTATGATATTATGTGTTTTTTTTTAAATGCATATTTCTTTTCCCAAGGCTTATTGAGGACCACATGGTCTATGTCTTCTCTCTCCATCTCTTTTTGCAGATTTTGTCTTTCTTCTTTATCTGGCTTGAAGGTTCCTTATTTCTATTTTGCTTCATTGTTTTCTAGGGTTGAAATAATTTGATGAATTCATAACTTAAGTAATAGAAAAGAACCTTTGATCTTGTGTTAATGACAGTGATAGTTTATCCAATTATCATCTTGAAATTCCTGTTCCAAGCACCCCAAAGAAGTGCCAACTGGTTCTGATGTCTGATACACTTCCATGTTTCCTTTATAGGCTCCTCTCATTCATCTAGCTTGAGTCACCTTTCCCTCAAGTCTTGGAAGTTCCCCGTATTATAGAAAAAGCTTGAAAATGGAAAACTGCATAGAATTAAATTAAACATGTCGATCATGAGAAAAGGCGATAATTATAAAACTATTAGATTCCCTTTGCATTCTAGCTGTCTTAAATGCCTTTCTTAGTTCGCTTCCCTAGACATTACTATGGTTTACTGTATTCTGTGTAGTTCATGTGGGAGGCAGGGTACCAGAACATGGTCGTGTGTCATCTGACCATCATTTACTTTGGATCTGTATTTCTACTTATTCATAAATATGACTTTCTTTTTCCTCACCAAGACTGTGCCTAGGATCACAGAGATGGCTGACAGAAGAAGTTCTCATCCTTCTCTGCCTGCAAGAGGACAAATGCCTCAAACCAGACTTTGTTAGATTCTGATTGTTGTTAATGTGTGATTCAAATTGCTGGTGACTGAACCAAGTTCTGGTTTTCTCACCTTAGTTTATGCTCTACATTCAAGCCTGCCCTGCATATGATAAAAAGTTTACATATGAAGCCGGGCGGTGGTGGCACACGCCTGTAATCCCAGCACTTGGGAGGCAGAGGCAGGCAGATTTCTGAGTTCGAGGCCAGCCTGGTCTACAGAGTGAGTTCCAGGACAGCCAGGGCTACATAGAGAAACCCTGTCTCGGAAAACCAAAAAAAAAAAAAAAAAGTTTACATATTTACTGTTTTTACTTTTCATTTAGATAGAAACTAGGTTAAGAAATGTTCATTGATGATTAACATTGACCTGTATCTAAATGTGGCCTTTGGCAAAACTAAGCAAGTCAAAAATATTATGAGTGCCTTTCACTTCCTTGGGGAGATGACTTTTCTTAATCCCTTTACCATGCACAATATCTGTGATTTCTGACTGCCCCTGGTCATTCCATCTGGTTTATTGGAAAGTATTCCACATGGAGATGTTAATGATAACATGTTAACTCCTTCAGATTATTTGCATAATAAAAGAGTGCTTGACAAAGGAAGTTTGGGAAATTTAAATCTTTCTTCTTCCTACTATTGTGTCACTCGTAGAAACATAAATATCTTCCATTGCATTTTTATTCAAAGGACAAAATTTATTATCTGGATTTTAGAAAAAAAGACACAAGGTAGTTAGGAAATTATCAAAGAAAAACTATGTTTTAAGATTTATTTTTGTACTATTTTATTATATGTACATGTGTCTATCACTGTGCTGTTGTTTGTATGGGAGTGTTGGGTGCAGGTGCTCTTCAAGGGCTGATGAAAGCATAGGACTCCCAGGTCCAGTGAGCTACCAATATTAGTACTGGACTGAATTCCAGTATTCTGCAAGAGTAATTGTGTTTTTTTTTTTTTTTTACCAGGAATCACCTCTGTAACCCCTCCAAAACCTTAACAAAACAGTAACAATGATTAATAAATTTTAATTGTGTACCCTTTTTAAAAGAAATATTAAAGACTGACGAATGTTTTAGAAGTAACACATAAATATCCCCCATGTTTTTAATGAATCGTCATTTTATAAATATGGTAGAATTTTAATGAGCTACATAGGACATTATCTCAAAGTTTCATCAACAGGAGTCTTTCCATGAAAGAACACATATTAATCATTCTGAATGTGGAAATTTTGCATGTAATTGTGTTTTGCATGTGTTGTTTTGCTGATAGTATTTCAAATTGACACAGTTTTATAATTAAAATCATAAAACGGAGAAAAAAGTATTTGGATGGGGAGAAGGAGGAAGAAAGTAAACAGAGAATGGGAAGAAAGAGGAAAGAGGCAAGAAGAGATGGAAGAAGAGAGGGAAAGAAAGGGGCAGCGTCAGGAAGAAAGGCAAGGGAACACTGAATGTTTAACTTTATTCAGAACGACTGACTTTAAACTTACAAACACTGTTAAATTTCTAGCACCATTTGAGTCTACTCCTTATGACAAAGTTCAATGGATTTGAATTTGCTCCTGTAGTGCCTTTATGCCTTTGAGTTCAGAGAAATAGCTACAACAATAGCTAAGGTCACCGTTCCCACCACACAGCAGGATATGACCCATCACCACCTCATTCAAATTACTCTCTTGTTTCATAAAATTCCAGGTTTTCCCACTCTTCTCTTTGGGGCATTCCTCATTAATTAATTTTCTCCATTTAATGTGAAAGCTTGAATAAAACAGCCCCCATGATCTCCTGCTGCATTTTGTCTTTTACAATGAAAATGTTCAAGCAAGTCCACCTCTCCCTCACCTTTCCCTTCATAATCAAGTAAGCATTATCTTGGTCCTCAGAGAGGCCAAGGAGGAGGTTCTGTGCCCTGCTTCTTCCTGCTGAGAGAACAAATGAAGGGGAGGGTAGCTGCTTCATGCTCCACGCCCCCTCCCCCCTGTAGGCTGTGGGCCCTCAGCTCGGAAATGGCCCAGTTACTGACACTCAAAGAGACATGTGGCTATTTTTCTGACAAGATCTTCCTTTGTCTCCACCAACATCCTTTTCTTTTAGCACTAGGTTGGGGAGAGGCTTTTGAAAGCAGAGCATATTCTTTAAGAAGAGTATTTGTTCCTTCAGATTTCCCAGGAATTCTGTTCACTAGAGTAAGAGCCAAAAATTCATTTTTTCATCAAGCCTTTGAATTCCACATCCAAATTCTATTATTATATCTATGAATCTTATAAACTTAAAGCTGGTGTGTGTTTGTGTGTGTGATAACATTTAACCAATGAAATTGAAATAAATGTATGCAACAATTGAAATGAATGGATTTTTATAACCAGCAGATTTCAAAACTATCAAATTATTTAAAACCCTTTAAAGTAGGTCTATATTCTTCCCTTCTCTAACTTTCCAAAGTCTTCCAAAGTGCAAAGTGAATTCAATTATCTCTGTACCCAATTCTGTCTTGGCAGTATTGAAAGGCATTTTTCTATTAAAGATATAGTGTTGCCATTCTTGATTTAGGAGCTTCTGTGGGATGTAAACCTGAGCTACATAATGACCCAGAGCTATCTCACCTGGCAGCATTGGGAAACATGTAATCCTGGGTCAGTTTCTTCTGTAACAGTGATTTTTACACCCTGAAAATTCAGTTGGATGTTCTTGTTTTATATTACATTTTTGCATCTTACCAAATATTTGCCACCCAAATTGAGTTTGAAGATTCTCAGAGAGGTTATAGGTAAATGATTTCAAAACTCTCTGCATATTTAATTGAGTAGAGGGTTGATTTTTTTAAACTTTTCTTTGAATGTTACATATCTTTTTGGATATTAAAACAGTCCTAAAATTAGCATTATTTCTAAAAGCCAAGATATAGAATCAAACCAGGTATCCACTAAAGCAAGAATGTGGCGTACGTTTGCAATGAAGTGTGGTGTAGCTTTACAAAGTATGGGATTCGATCAATTACAGTTCCATCATAGAAGGTAGAGAGATAAGCCAGACTATTCATACGGAGAGCCAAGAAGGCTGAAGGCATAGAAGGCGGGACTAGAATCCTGGCTGTGAGGAGATGGGAGTGAGCTTGGAGAGTCACTAGTCACAAGACAGAAAATTCCAATTTAGAGGAATTCAAGAATTATTTTCTGCAGCACAATGACCATAATTCACAACAATTATTATACTCTTAAAATTGCTAAGGATGATTTTAAGTATTCTCACTTTTGAAAAAAAAAAGAAATGCATTTGCTCATGAGCTCAACTCTGGCATTCCACAATGTATATAATTTTCAAGATATTATTTGATTAAAAATTTTATTTGCCAGGTTAAAATAAAATAATAACTCTGGTGGATCTCCATATCTCCCATGATTTGGTCTATTTGTATAATGATCAGATTCTGCTAATTACATCAATTTTTTTCTCAATTCTTTATGGACTAGTTTGCCTCCCCATTGAATCTGAAAATTTATCTCAACCTAACCACATCTTCAAATTGAGAACTCAAGCTCCTACGATGTAGTGAGAAGAGAAAGAATGTGGAGTTTTCCTGAAGCATAAATACAGCTCAGTTGAGTAGTAGATGCAGCCTCGTTTTCTTTAAATATGCGATATTTGTTACAGCATTCATGATATATATTCCAGCCAGCTGATATGCTTGAAAAATATTAAATAAAACAAAACCAAGGATAACAATAACAATAACAATTAGGGGCCAGTGAGTTGGCTCAATGGATAAAACTTGCCACTTAGGCCTGATATTTCTGTATTCAATCCCAGTAAATCATGGTGGAAGAAAAGATCAATTTCCCCAAATTGTTCTCTGATCAGCAAACATATGGCATACATACACATGGACACACAGACACACAGACACACAGACACACACACACACACACACACACACACACACACATACACACACATACACATCATGCATAGAAACACAGAATAATAATAATAAACACAAATTTAAACAAAATTGATCAAAACCAAAAGTCTAATTCATTTCACCTTTGAATTTCTCATCGTTTAGATATGAACATAATGCCTTTAAAGGTAAATATTGAACGTGTATTTGATGTCTCAGAAGTGTATTCTAAATGAGAAAACTGGTGGTCCAGAAAGCACTAGGCAACAAGAGAAGTCCTTCGGATGTTGTGAGTATATATCACAGAAGAAAATAGTCTTGGGCAATAAAACAAGCTGGCTCTGCTAAATAGACTCTGTGACACAAAATATGTATTGCTGCTGAAGTAAATTAAATATGACTTCGGAGAGTGAGCTAAAGAGAAAATTTCTAGGACCAAGGGGCTAGAGCCTCTTCCAATAAATAAAATAAATCCTAACAAGCATCCCTTTCCCCCTTCAGGCTTTCCCTATTAAAGTGATAGATGATTACAAATCGGGGATCCAGATACATAACCAAGTCGATTGAAGGGGACTGAGGGAGGTTTCATGGCAGTGATTTTGACTGTTCAAACTTCAGGAAACAGGACTATTTTAGGGTAAAGAATGAAATTTTAAACCAGCATAGCAAAAGCTGGCAAACACCAACAATAACTTTAAATCCATGCATCATCCTTTATGTTGAATCCCTGCATCCTCCCAGCAGCTCCTCAAAATGAGATGGATTTACAGCCACAAGTCAACTCTGGAGGGAGAAGTCCGTGGCTGTCTGAGCCTGGCTGTCCTTAGCAAGACAGCTGGGTTATAAAATACCCAGTTCGTACCATCTTCCAGGAGGGGCAGAGTAAGTCTATGCAAAAGCAGTGTAAGGCTTTAGAGGACAAGCCCTTGTTGTATTCAGGTTTTCTTCTATTTCTGTCTTTGTGTGATAACTGCACTTTTAAAGCTTGCTTCTTGGTTCCAGTGTCTCTACCATCACAGACCACAGAGCACAGCTTCATGGTCAGAGGGGCACTCAGTAATCCCAATGCTTTGTGTAAAATTGTTGGTTCCAAGGACGAGGGTTGGGTCTATAACAGTGCACAATGGTCCACAGGTTGAAGGCTTTGACTGTAAGCCTGTGGCAGTGGTGGAGAAGTTTGAGGCCTTTGGGAAGGCCTGCTGGAAGGAAGTTAAGTCTTTGGGGTCTGTCCTTCAGGAACGTGAAGTCTGTGGTGGTTGAAATAAAAATGATCCCCATAGGTCCATAGGGCATGGCATTATTAATAAGTGTGGCTTTTCTGGAGTAGTTGGAGATTTCTAGGAGCAAGAGCATCACTAGAGTTGAGCTTCACTCAGAAGGTCAAACCAGGCCTAATGGCTCACAGTCTTCCTTCCTGCTGCCTGCCGATTCTGAGGTAGAACTCTTAGTTCCTTCTCCAGAACCAAGTCTGTTTGCTTTCCATTGTGACTCCTGCAATTACGAAAGTGGACTAAACCTCTGAAGTGGTTTCTTTCTAATTGTGCTTTTCTTTCTCTTTAAAATTTCTTTGTTTACAATCTAAAGGCTTTCCCCTTTCCCAGTCCCCCCCCACACACACACCATAATTGTTGCTGTGGTCATGGTGTCTTTTCACAGCAATAGAGACCAAAACTAACACGGACCCCCAACTCTATTCTTCTCTCTCTGCTTCCCAGTACCATGAAGCGAACAGCTTGCAATACCACTTGTTTGGTCACTGCCACCATGGATTAAAAGCTCCTGAAACCATGAACTGAATTCAACCTTTCCTTCATTTCTATAGATTTTCTTAGGCACAGGGATGGGAGATTGCCTGATACACTGACTATCTCTGTTAGTGGAACATTATACTCTCTTTCATGTGTAGAAATATATTTTGCAAATCCATTGTGTGTAAAGATGTTCTGTAAATGGCTTATCTCAGGCTTTAGAATAAGTGTGGACAGTAGTTGGAAAAGTCCTCATGGTGAAGCAGGCTAGATCCCAGCACAGCTGGAACTGCTGAGGTCTTTCTTCTTGTCTTATGGGCAGGAGTCATTAAATCTCATCTGACAGAGAGAAAAAAGTAATTCTAGTCTCCTCTTTTTATAAGGACAATATTCCTCTCATAAACCCCATGATCTCACCTACACCCAACTCATGAAGCTCTCATCTTTAAATAACATATCTGGGGATTAGGGCTTTAACATATGAAATTCATGGGGACAAGACACTCAGATCATAGAAATCTGTACATAATTTAGCCATTTTGTTTACTTTCTGAAACAACACTGAAGATCTGCTCAATAGCTTGTCATAGCAGAATAGCAACTGGGGGAAGATAAATAAGTTTTACCAATGTTATCTGTTCAGGGTATATCTGACAGCTGATTAGAGTCTAGAATGTACAAAGAACTCAAAAGACTTAAAATTACTAAAACACACTGCCCAGTTTACAAAGTATATGATTTTTCAACTGGCTAGTTAGCACTTAAAAAGAAATGTGCAACATTCTTAGGTATCCAGGAAATACAGATTAAAATTACCCTAGGATCCTGTCAGCTCAGTTATTATAGTCATGATTGGTAATATGGTGGCATGGATGCAGGAATGGGCAACCCTATACACTGATATTGGAAGTGCCAAATAGTACAGCTACTCTGGTAATTGCCTGGAACTTTCTTATAACCTAGCTATAAATCTACCATCTAACACATCTATTGCCCTTTGTACCTTATTTCAGAGATACTTGCACATCCAGGTTTGCTGCAGGGTATTCACAGTATTTGGGAAATGGAATCAGCCTAGATATTTATTGACTGATAATGAAAACATGGCACATCTACACAATGAATGATTATTCTTTTGTAAATAGAAATTTGACCATGATCTTTACATTCAAAAGGATGGAAATAGAAAGATGTATATTGAGGAAGATCACTCAGGACTGAGAAGACAAAGACCACATGCTCTTTCATATATGAGGATCCTAGCTTTAAATATTTGGGTCAGTGTCTAACATGGAACACATGTGGAAGTTAGGAGCCAACAAATGGACAGCTGGCTTAGGGGATACATTTGTGGATAGTGCATGGAAGAATATAGGTGAAATGAAGGTAGAGAGGGTGGACTCAGGAAGCAAGTGGCTTCAAGCAGGTGGTGGTGGAGTAATGTGAATGGGAAATGAGAGGCTAAAGAAAGCTTCACCAAACTGAATGTACTACTGGGGAACCTATAATGTTACATAAGGAAAATAAGATGGGGAAGCATATTTAATATGAAAGAACATGTGAAGAATCCTAGAAGCTAAAGATTTCAGTGGAGACAGACATGTTAAAAGAAAGGGAAGCGTGGTTTGATCAGTGCTGAGGATATGCCACAAGCTTCATGCGACTCCACTACTCTGTAAGCTAATTAAAATATATATTTGTATAAAAGGAAGATTTTGTTTAGAAGTACCCCCACATTAGTAAAGAGTGCTACTTCTAGGAGACACAGGGTGTTTAATGAAAACCCTAGTGCCAGGCACAGGTTACCTACATATGAGGTAAAATTGGTCAAAGAGGCACCCTAAGCAATACTGACTGTTTTTATTGCTCATGATTTTTCGCCATAACTAGAGGACAAGTTCCCACTGCTGAAGACACCATGCACTGTGGCTTCAGAATATGGAGACATCAGTCTGGAACTAAGCAAACAACTTCCTGCAGGCTAGCTTTCGTAGTAGCAGAAGGTGCTACAGGCTGCTGGAGGGGATATTTGTTGTCTTTCTCTCTCTCTCCCTCTCCCTCTCCCACTCTCTCTCTTTCTCCTTCCTTCCTTTCTTCCTTTCTCCCTCCCTCTCTCCTTCTATGCCTCCCTCCCTCTCCCTCCCTCTCCCCCTCTCTCTTTTACCATTTGAATGTGGCCACTGTGTTCTCTGTTTTGTCTGTGAATATATGTGTAGCACTAATTCAACTCAGTAACTTTTTTTTTTTTTGAGACAGGGTTTCTCTGTGTAGCCCTGGCTGTCCTGCAAGTCACTCTGTAGACCAGGCTGGCCTCGAACTCAGAAATCCACCTGCCTCTGCCTCCCAAGTGCTGGGATTAAAGGCATGTGCCACCATTGCCTGGCTCAACTCAGTAACTTTTAAAATGTCCTGGAGTTTGAGAGAGGAGTATAGGGTAGGTATGATCAAGATACCCTATGCACATATAGGTAAGGCTCAAACAAAATTTAAAATAAAAAAATACAATACTTCACGTCTGTCTCAAATGAGACCAGGCCCATGATATACTCTGTGATGGCCTGTTTGCATCCACCGGAAGTGTTCATGTTAAGCCCTTAGACACAACATGATGTTCAAAATTGAGCTTTTGAGACATAATTAAATTTAGATCAAATCATGAACATTGTAATTTTATGATGTCTACATACCTTCTAAGAAGAGCTACTAGTGAGATTGACCTGCTCTCTCTATCATGGGATCGATCACACAGGAAGGAGCCATGTACAAGATGGAAAGAGAAGTCTCACCTGATACTGATGTTGTTTGTAATGTTTGTGATTGTAGTCTGAACATGATCGACCTCATGATCATAATGATGAAATGACAAGCTCTGAGAAGGAATTGCTCTTCCTCTCCATTCCCCCGTGGCTGCTGCAGTCTGAGTGGCTTGAACATAACTTTGTGAAATAGAATTCTGGTTTGTGCTTCATATAACACAATGTTGTGATCATGGTGGGAAGATATGAGACAGAAAGGCTGATTCTAGTGAAGATGTCCTGGTTAGTTCTCTTATTGGTTTTGCTTACTGCCAGCATATACCCGTGGCTTCCCTTATTGAAGCTTCATAGATATCCCTTTCTCCTTAGATCTGTAGAGACATACAGAAGTTCAGAAGTGCCAGGAGCAGATATGTACACACTGGCAAGGTCAGGATGCTGGGAGGGAAGGAACATAAGCAGCCTTTGGTGACCCAGAAGCAGGTAGAACATCTAGAGAGAACAATTTTAATATCAAGGACACATTATGTGAAGCACTGTGTGGTTCTGCATTTTCATCTTCCTGGTCACAAAAATCACAGATATTTTCAGTCTGGTTATGAGCATGGAGCACAGTGTCCCAGTACAGACAAGCAAATGGAGGAAACATAATCAAGTGGCTGTAAGAGACTTGACATACAAATTGGCTGTAAGAAATTTGATATAAAAAAACATGGTCTTTCATACTTCAAATTATATTACTTTTTTTTTCATTTAGAAATAACATCCCAGTCGTCAACTAAATGTGTTTTCTATAGTAGATGCATGGGCAGTATCGTCTTTGACCATATTTCTTAAAGCTCACAAAGGAAAGTGTAATTTAAATATTTCAATGAGTTTTAGCAATGGTGTTCCAAAGTAAACTTTTACGTGGACTTTAGAGGTTTATGATGGCACCACATTCTCAGGAATCTGGATTAGTTGGTTGTGAGTCTTTGTTTTTAAATTAGTGTAGTAGGTATGCCTGGGTAACATAGTATGAAGGAATGTTCAGTTTATTGAGAATTTATAAGAAATAGGCAATTGGAGTAGTTTAAGGGTGGATATAGGAAGGCCCATATTAAGGGGATTATAATGAAGGTTGTCAAAAATAATAGCTCATCAAATCTAATGCACCCACTGGTCACTCATGTAAGTTAACCATGTACATTTCTAGAATATATTCCCAGATACTTTATATATATGGTTATATTGTATATTTGTTTCTTCAGATATGCAAACTGAAGCATTCTTTCCTGAAGAAAAGAAAGCATCTCCTGTAATTACCAGGATCTGAAAACTCTGAAAATTCTAACAACGCCCTGCCTTTCCTTGAGGTCTTTAAAAAACAGTAACAAGGTCCCTGAGATGGCTTAGCACTTGCCACCATGTCTGAGTACTTGAGTTCAATTCCAGAATCCCTCACAGTGGGAGAAAGGATTCAATTCTTACTAGTTGTCCAATGGACTCCTCTTGTGAGCACAGGTATGAGTGCATACAAATGCTCATACATATGTATACACAGGCACACACACACACACACACATGCACACACACACACATGCACACACACACACACACACAGAGAGAGAGAGAGAGAGAGAGAGAGAGAGAGACAGAGACAGAGAGACAGAGAGACAGAGAGACAGAGAGACAGAGAGACAGAGAAACAGAGAGAAATGTACAAACCACAAATAAGAAGCATAAAGAAATTCCGTTGGAAGCTCCAGAGATGCGGTTTTTGAGAGCAGTCACCTATGCTGAGGTAGGATTTTTAGCAACACATTTGCCTTATAGTCATGCAATGATCCTGTAAGCAACACAAATAATCTCTCAGTGCAGGAGGCTAGACTAAGAGAGAACTGTTTCTTCCATTATTGATGTTCCATCTGAGGTGAACAGACAGTTGTTCGCACTTCCTCAGGAAAACCACATGTCAGGAATGCATTCAAACATACCCCAGTGGTCCTGCTTAGAGGGGCACAGCTAACACTGGTTTGGAAAACAAACATATTATGCTCTTATGTGAGTTGAAGAGACTGTAAGATATCCGTTTCTTAGCAACCAACACATGACGATACAATGTCAGTGGAAGGAAGGGATTTATTAACTTACCAGACTAGAGAGAAAAATTATTGGCAGTACAAATGTTGAGCAAAATGCTAACCCAGCAAGCAAAATGTGTGGTTCGGCGTGCCTTTTAAAATCCAAATTTCAATACCAACTTTATGTGTTTCAGTCGATCCCTTAACTGTATTTAGCTCTTAAATCACAATGTTATTCTTTCTAAGACTCTAGTTTTCCTGACTGTTTTATGCTTTTGAACTCACTGTTATTTTCTTCTTTACTCCACACAGGATGATGTTTACTAAATATTGATTATCTGCCCAAATATATTCTCCATTTACATATCTGTTAAGTGTTTAAATAATTCCAATTAGATACCATGCTTGATTGCATAATCATATTTCAAATTGGTGTTTTCTTTTGAGATGTTACTTTTGTTTCTTTATGTTTTTGGAGATGGTGTGTTATATCCCTCTGGTTAATCTTGCTATGGAGAGGAGATTGAATAATTTCAGATCTTTCTGCCTCTACTTCCCAGGTATACACCACCACAACAGGCATCATAGGCATGCTAAGTCTCATAATCTATGACATTTGTTCTGTGGATTCTCATTTTATGATTAAAAATCTATCCATCCTTGATGGGTAATGGTGGCATATGCCCTTAATTCTAGCACTCAGGAGACAGAGGCAAGTGGATCTCTGTGAGTTGGAGGCCAGTGTGGTCTACAGAGTGTGTTCCAAGACAGACAAGGCTACCCAGAGAAGTCTTGTCTCAAATAAAACAAAACAAAGCCAAATAAAATCTATCCAGTCCTAATATTTTTGAAATTATTACACTTACTTAAGTTTAACCAATAAATACTTCAAGATGTGTATATTAAATGTGAGGTAATCCCTTATATCTATGTAAATCTTGTTGCTGAGTTCATCAGTTTTGTCTTCTATGGGACTGTTGCTTGTGCCTTCCTCCATGGAGACGGGCGTGGAATTGCTCAGAATGTTTTCATCACAGTCCCATGAAAATCTCTGATCCTGGACTACCTTTTCATTTGTTTTCTTTATTTGGTAATTTCATAGTCTTAATTTAGTTATTGCAGCCATGTCTGGTACAATCCAGTACTGTTCTGAGTCCATCTGGTCATGCTCATTCCTAACAGGACTCTGGGCTGATGGATGCTGGTCCCAGTTAAAAACATGAAAATCTCTTCTTTATTTGCACTATGGTTATATCTGTTGTCCTCACAAACATTAGAATTATAGTCTCTGTGCACCTGAGTCTTGTACTATTGCTATAATGGCTTTTACTACAGCTAATCATTTTGTTCATGTTTCCTACATTTTTTTCTTTCCCAAAAGTACTGTGCAATGTTGGTCAAATGGAGAGGAACCTATGAGAACTAGTGCCTGTGTTCTTTGAGGACCTAGAGGATGCTATAAGTATTCCACTATATAGATGAAAATGGAGTTTGAGGCCAGCTGAGACTGTGAGAAGTACCAGCTCAATATTGCTGAAGCACCTTTTTCATTTTCTAGTTAATAAGTGGAGTGAGGGAACACAAAGGAAATATTATGAGGAATTAGGGATCAAGAGGGTAGTGGGCAGTGATAAATTCAAACCATGTGTCATCAAATATATATTACAGATTCAAGTGTGTCTGGAAGAGTGCTAGGGACATAGATCATGTCATAATACAAATGATAGTGCTAAGGACACAATTTAACTAGAAGAGACTTGTGCTAAATATTCAGATTAAAAACCTTTTCAAGCAAAGTGTTGAAAACTGATACACCTGCTTTCTAAACTCAAACTGGCCACTATTTTATCTAGGTGTAGGCTTTGTTATTTTGTTTTTTAAACCTCTTGATGTAGACATTATAAAAAAAGTTCATCAAAATATTTTTATAGTTAGTTTTCATAGCAAATATATCCGTCAATCTTCTTATATATACAAAGTGTACTGAGAACTGTCAGGGATTTAAAATATTTCCTTAAAATACAGATGATGAGCACATACATTTTGGAAGATGTGTGTATTTTGGCTTGAAAATTAATATTATTTAGAATGCTACAAAATTCACAAGATGAAGATTTCTCTCCTTGAATATAGACTGAAGAATCTCAAACGGAAGGGGGAATATTTGTGCAGAATCTGTGCCCTCTTTACAAAGAGTGAGCTGGGTGAAGGAAAGACAAAGAGCTAATTGGGGATGTGGAGAAAGAGGAATATTCCCCCACTGCTGGTGGGATTGCAAGATGGTGCAACCACTCTGGAAATCAGTCTGGCGGTTCCTCAGAAAACTGGGCATGACACTTCTGGAGTACCCTGCTATACCACTCCTGGGCATATACCCAGAGGATTCCCCGGCATGCAATAAGGACACATTCTCCCACTATGTTCATAGCAGCCTTATTTATAATAGCCAGAAGCTGGAAAGAACCGAGATGTCCCAATATGGAGGCATGGATACAGAAAATGTGGTATATTTACACAATGGAATACTACTCAGCAATTAAAAACAATGAATTCATGAAATTCTTAGGCAAATGGTTGGAGCTGGAAAATATCATCCTAAGTGAGGTAACCCAATCACAAAAGACCACACATGGAATGCAGTCACTGATAAGTGGATATTAGCCCAGAAGCTCTGAATACCCAAGACACAACTCACATATCAAATCATTCCCAAGAAAGAAGGAGAGGGCCCTAGTCCTGGAAAGGCTTGATGCAGCATTGTAGGGGATTGCCAGGACAGAGAAGTGGGAGGGGGTTAATTGGGGAATGGGCTTATGGGACTTAGGGGAGGGAGGAATCGGGAAAGGGAAAATCATTTGGAATGTAAACAAAGAATATAGAAAAAAAAGAACTAACTAGGGGACTAAAGACAGTCTGCCAATAGGAGAGGTTGGGCAGGGAGACCATTTGAATTGCTTCAGCATTTCCAGAGTTAAGCCTTTTGGTTTCTGCCTGAAGGTGACACTCTCAGGAGTGGTCCTCAGATGAGCAGCATCCACTACTCTTAGGATGCACCAGAACTGCACAGTCTCACTGTCCTTTATGTGAGGACAAGCTTCAAAGTAAAGTCCAGGATCTCCAAGGAGAGTCTGCTAGACTGGATGTTGAAGAAAATTCTGGACTACTAAGTTTGTAGATTTCATATTTCTGCTTCTTTAACTGATACAATATTATCAGTATTAAAGAGAAATTAAAAAATAGTGAACCAGATAATAATAATAATAATAATAATAATAATAATAGTAAATAATTGGTCTTTTAAGTATTTTACATGCATGAACATTATTACTGTCTTTATCATATGGAAAATAAAATCACAGATGATGAAAGAAAATAAAACTGATTCTAGATCACATCACATGGAAAGTTGCATATCATAATTCATTCCTGGCCAAATATAAACAGAGAAACAATCCAACTTTAATTTAATATTTCTTTAAGTGATACATTTACCCTCGTATAAGCCTTAAGTTATTTTAAGGTCTATTTTTTATTGTGTTATAAGGATATGTTGCATTCTAATAGACATGTAACAATAAATAGCTTATATTTGAGCCCTAATAATTAGTTCTTGATTTTATGCTCTTGTAAGTACATCATTTTTCAATCTGTCCAGCACTGGTGTAAATGCCAGCTGTGCCCTTGAAGAACTCTATATGCTTTGATCTCTCTTCTTATCTACTGATCTTTGTGTGAATCTGAGCCTTTCAGCTCAGTGACTTTATGTAGCATTCATTTCTGGCATTGTGACTTATGCAAGAACTTATACATTTACTCTTCTTTAGCTTCTTAAGGTTTTTATGTAGTAATATTTTTCCCTCTTAAAATGAATATCACTGTTTTCTACCATCCCATGGTGCCTGGCTACAGCAATCCCCATTGCTTTGATGCATTTCTGATGTCTTTCTTTCCTCACCACTTTTCATCAAGAATTGTCCCTAGGGCATCTCACCCTTTTGAACTCTCCTACCAGACTTCCTGTGTTCATGTGAAAATATGCACTCCACATTATTAATCTAGGATTTCATTATTAATTTTCACTAGACTAAATAACTTCCTATAAAATTGGCAAAGGTTTATTCATGTGTAAATGCGCCCTCTAAAGTGGCTCATTGATTTCTAATGTAACTTGGCTTATAGTAATACAGTGTTTGAAATATTTGATATCAGGTATACACATACTTTCATGAAGGTAGTAAACCCATTGCTGAAGAGATGCAGAAGCATAAGGACACTCATCATGGATAGAACTGGCCTTAGCATTGACAGTATGCTTTCTTAGGCTTGTGAAATGCCACGTTTGAACCATGCCTGAAATTCAACTCAGCAGTAAAAATCTCTGCTTAACTTTTTAAAAATCTTAGCCTGATGGTAAATTTCAATGGGGTATCTTGCTAGACCAGAAACAGGTCTTTGATGTTAAAGCTTATAGAATATATAGTTAATGGAAAGGCCAGTGAGATTGCTTCTTTATTTTATTAGATATTTTTTTATTTATATTGCAAAGGTTATCTCCTTTCCTCATTTCTCCTCTGAAAACCCCCTATTCCATCCCCCCTCCCAATGCTTACCACTGACTCCTGCTTCCCTGTCCTGGCATTCCCCTATACTGGGGCATCAAATCTTCACAGGAACAAGGGTCTCTCCTCTCATTGATGTTCAATAAAGCCTTTCTCTGCTACACATGTGGGTGGAGCCATGGGTCCCTCCAGGTGTAATCTTTGGTTGGTGGTTTAGTCCTTGGGAGCTCTGGGGGTACTGGTTAGTTCATATTGTTGTTCCTCCTATGGAGCTGCAAATCCCTTCAGCTCTTTGGGACCTTTTTCTGGCTTCTACATTAGGGACTCATTGCTCAGTCCAATGGTTGACTGTGAGCATCCACTTCTGTATTTGTCAGGCACTGGCAGAGTCTCTCAGAAGATAGCTATATCAGGCTCCTGTCAGCAATAACTTGTTGGTATCCATAATAGTGTCTGGATTTGGTAACTGCATATGGGATGGATCCCCAGGTGGGGCAGTCTCTGGATGGCCTTTCCTTCAGTCTCTCCTCTACACTTTGCTTCTGTATCTCCTCCCAAAGGTATTTTAATCCCCCTCTAAGAAGGACCAATACTTTTCCCTACAGGTAACATTTTTAATGAGGAACAACTTTAATAGGTTTAGGAATAGCTGAATATTATAGGATGTGATTCACAGTTAGTTACCTAAACTGAAGAATAACACTGCCATATTTGTTTTGGAAATGATTTCACTAAACAGTGGTTGGAAACATTGTAAGAAGAGTCCTTTGAGTGAAATGAAAATATGGTGGGAGGGACTTCCCAAATGAGCTCAGCCACAATGCTGCAGAGCCATCACTAGAGACAATTCTCAAAATATGGTAAAGATAAGATCTATGGATATTTTCTGCCTCTGTCCAATCTAATCCTTTCTAGTGACACCCATTTGCCAAATTTAACTGGAATACAGTGTTGAAAGATGCCTGGGGAATGTGAGTTGCTGTTTTCAATTGGTCTAACAGAACAAATGAGTAGTGAGTTCTTACTGTTTGTTATGGTATAATCAGAACATCTATCACAGAATCCCTTATCTCCATTTCCACTGAATTTATTATATTAAATTCTAACTGGTTCCACATTAGTCATGAAGTTCTAATTTATTAATCACTCATGGCACCTGTAAAGCAAACCTGCCTGCTTTTTAATATTCCTCCACAATTCATATCACTCTAGTAACCTTCATATCCAATCTTACTTTGTTGCATAAATTGTCTACAAAGGAAGCAAGAATTCTGACAGCTTCCCTTTCTGTCACAAGAACAAGCATCATTCTCCAGTGGGAAAGAAAATGGCCCATGTATGGCAGCTTGACTTTCACCTTCAAAGGCAAGCAAAAGACAGGCAGGCAGTGAGTTTCAGCCTTGGGCATGCTTTCCATCTGAGGGCATGGACAAGTCCTTCCACTACCCACATGTACAAAGCCACATTCTTCTGTAGCATTTTTTTCTCAAATGCAATAAAGGACTTGTTTTCCTCTTTCCATGGCCTAGCCAATTAATTGTTGATTTCCATGATTGGGGACACTTTTCATGTACTTCCTCAACTCAAGTGTTCCATTGTAATGCTTTTAATTTTGTGTAATTATGTCCCACAGACATGAGTTAAAGGCTACAACAGAGACAGGACTTCTTGGTTTTTATGCATATACACACCTTTGGAGATGGTAGTAATATTTAGATTCTGATTTGGTAGATCCAGGCTAGGTTGACGGTTTTGTATTTCTCTGTGAACTTTGATTGTTTTCTCCCTGTGGGAGACTTGTTTTAGGGATGGCACTTCACAAGTACAAAAAGACAAAAATAGAAAACAGCAATGAAACATGCAAGAGTGGGGAGAATCTAGCCCACTCTCTTTTATTTGCTTATTGTGCCTGAGGACACGGAATGACAGGGAGAGCTCATAACTCTGGAGACATGGGCCAGTGCTGGTTCCCTTAGAGTAATAAATGAAGACATGAGGATCCTTTGCTTCACTGTGTGTTGGCTCTGTTTTAATAACTGGTTGGAGACTATCCTTCAGGCAGATCAAATAGGACACAAATAAACTGAGATGACAATAACTGTGGATGGGTCACAGCTAAGTCAGAAACCATGTTGATTCCCCCAAATTACTGTCACTTCCTGAGTGTCTGTCCAGATGCCAAGTGCTTTTCCTCCAGGACACTGTAAGCACATGTAACTCTGTTTTGTAACTTCCACAGCTACTGTGATGATTACTCCTTAAGGAAAAGCCCAAGAGATGACTGTGTTAAAATTAGGAATTCTTTTATAACAACTGCATAGGGATTTGATAGTTCTCAGTCTTTCCAAAAGGATTTCATTCTTTCACAGAGGGTTAGTGATGTTTTGTAGATGTATTTGTGTTTTGTTTTGTGCTGTGTCTTCATTGAAGATCTAACAACTTGCTTTTTAGTGTCTTTCCTATTATTCTTGATTTTTTCAATAACTTAAAGTATAAAACCTATTCCATATGGATAAAATAGATGTTTTCCTATCCCATAATCAGATTGAAGTGAGTATTGATAAAGTAAGTTTGAATAATAAAATTGGTTGCATTCACATAAAAATGAATAAATATGCCGCTTAAAGATAATGGTGAGTTGGGAATTGTCATGGTCAACATGAGATTTCAGGTACTAGAATAAGGTACATAAAAGTCCTTAGAGATTATGGGTTCTTTGTTGGTGATGTGGTTATATTTATATTAATTTCATGAACAATCAGAATTTATCCTTGTGCTTTGATCTGATTTTTTTACATTTCCATTTGATAAAGGAAATGAGACTGGAAAACCAGCTTCAGTTTCTCCATCTAGGAGAAACTAATCACCAATATAACTAAACCTCAGAGATCTTCAACCAGACAATAGTTAGCGTTTGTATTTGCACATAGACCATTTTAAAGACTTTTTAATAATCCATGTGAGTGCCCTGTCCAACTCTAATTCTGTCTCCCCCTCACTTAAAATTTATATAAATTCTCAAGAATTAGGTATTGCCTTTTTTTGAATGTGCTGCATATATTACAGTTTATGTTATATAAGTGCTGGTTTGCATAATTAAGTCTAAATAACAGTTCTCAGACTTCAAATCCATGTTCTGTCCATTTCTTCACTGTACACTCACAGTCTCTTAAGATGTCAGTACTTGGGGCTTCTGGGATATGTGACTATTCTCTTTAAGAATCTTGGAACAGGAAGCACATGAATAGGTGAACTCTGATATGATGACCAGATGTGTTATGATTATGCTCAAAGTTCTTAAAAGTCGGGTTTAGTTAATATCTAGACAAGTGATTGTCAACTTGTTGGTTGAACTGTTGATTTTCCATGGCCATTCTCCTTCTGAGCCCCCATCACCTTTAGTTCAGTTGGGTGGCTGAGCATCTTGGATTGTTCGTACTTTGTACATACTCCTATTCATTATCCTCACTGAACCATAGTGTCTTTTCTTGAATATAATTATTTTTTTCCATTTTTTTATTGGATATATTCTATATTTACATTTCACTTCCCTTTTTCTGGTTCCCCACCCCCCAAAGGTCCCACATGCCCTTTTCCCTCCCCCTGCTCCCTCATCCACCCCTTCCACTTTCCTGTTCTGGTATTCCCCTACACTGATGCTTTGATCCTTTCCAGCAACAGTGTCCACTCTTTTCTTCTTGTTGGACATCATTTGGTATGTGAATTGTGTCTTTGGTGTCCCAAGATTCTAGGCTAATATCCACTTATCAGTGAGTGCATACCATGGGTATTCTTTTGAGACTGGGTTACCTCACTTAGTTTTTGTATCCATTCCTCCATTGAGGGACATCTGGGTTCTTTCCAGATTCTGGCTATTATAAATAAGGCTGCTATGAACATAGTGGAGCATGTATCCTTATTGCATGCTGGGGAATCTTCTGGGTATATGGCCAGGAGTGGTATGGCTGGGTCCCCTTAGTGTCTTTAGAGCAAGTCCTGGTGTTTCTTGTAGTAGTATGTGCTATCTGCACTCAACATCATGCAGAACTGATTACCTTAAATCCAGGTTAACATCTTTTAATTTATCTTTTCAAATGTGTCTTTAATTTCTAAAGGGACTCGCCAAGAATTTCCTTTCAAATCATGCTAAAAGTTTCCACTGAATTTCTCTACAACTACCTGGAGGCAAATTTGATGGTGAATATTTTGTTACATCCCATGTTTCATAATGAAACACACTATATTTGTTGTTTCGAAATACCAAAGCTGGATTTTCTCCTAAATAAAGTTTCTAAAAATTCTTCTCTAGCCAAACATTTAATTGTTTGTATTGCTAAAAAAAAATCTGTCAATTTACATTGCTAAGTTCTCCCAACTGGGATTATGAAATATTTGATCTCATTTAGAAGCAAATCATCCACAGCGTTTGTCAAGAGACTATTGTTGATAAAATCAGGACTTCCTCTGTTTCAACAGCTCTGGTCTTTCTTGTGCTTGCATACCAAATGCTTAATTGTATACCCAGCCTGGTTGTATACCTCGATGATTATTACGTTTTGTTTGGCAGAGATAATCTCTATGCATATGATTGCTTTTTCATTTTTGCACACAAACCATATGTCAGCTCTGACATATGGTTTTGAACACAAACCATATGTCAGCTCTGACATATGCTCATGGGTCTCATTTGGAATCTAAAATCCTTCCCCATCTTCAGTTTGGGGCAAAATTCACCAAGGGAAGTTTGGGGGTTAGTGAGAGACACGCCCCCAAACTTATGTCATTTTCATAAGCAAATCCATTAAGAGAGTATTATGGACTTTCTCACATTGTGTTCCTTATCCAGTTTCTCTTTAGTGGAGTCTTTTGTGTTTGAAAGAGGAGCAGTTCCCCTCTCAATGACATGTTTCATTCCATTGGTGATGGTGAGATAGGATTTTGGGACTTAGGAAATACCTGTGGTTGCTGAGTGTTAGAGATGTGTTACAACTGGTGGCGAAATAAGTGCCTGAATTTGCAGATGTTACTAATTAGGGTTAGTGC